>CM033641.1:228296352-228578008 GCA_019512145.1 Engystomops pustulosus | reverse complement strand
CTCGCGTTCAAAGAATTTATTCCAGCACCGATTACTGGGTATTCAATCTCCTGGACCCACGGTACAAGCAAAATTGTTCCACTCTCATCCCTGTAGAGAAAAGGAGTGTGAGAATGCATGAATACCAGCAGGGCCTGGTGCACAAGTGGAAAAAGAATTTCCCTTCTGACAACGCTAGCGGCAGAGGGCGTACTTCTGTGGGACAAGTACCGAGGGAGAGTAGGTGAGCAGGCATCTTGTCCAGCACTGAGAGGGGTACGCTTTACAAGGCCTTTGCCAGTTTTATGTCACCCCACCAAGACCCTGTCACCTGCCCCCAGTCTCGGTGGAGTAGCGCTGATCTTTACAGAAAGATCCCCGATAAGCGTACACGCCTGTCGACTGACAGCGCTGACAGGCTGACGCTTATCAAGATGAATCAAGCCTGGATTTCTCATTATTTCCATTCTCCACTAGGTGAAAGCAGCACATCTATTTAATTTTTCTGGAGGGCCACCTACCCGCTCCTCTGCTTTGAAAACTTTTTTGGACTGCCACATACAGGCAGTATCCAAATTTAAATGTCTCCAAGCAGCCTCCACACCTCGTCTTTATAGCTGCCTCCACATGTTGTCTCCATTGCTACCTCCACACGTCATCTCCATAGCTGCCTCCAAAAGTCGTCCACATGGCTGCCTCCATACATCGTCCCCTTAGCAAACGAGCTGTGTCTGTCAAAATTTTTGGTTGTTTTAACGGCTTCCACATCAAACTTGTTATCTTTGTCGCCACCCTGCTGTGTTATGCACAAAATATACCGCCAAACTTTTATCACTTACTGATATTATGTCACTGCTACTTGCGCATCTGTTTATGTTCCCCTCCCCCGCCATAACCAGGCTAAATACTTATAAGAACAGTACTACACTTGATCTTATACAAAAGGTTCTTAGAAATGCTGTTTTAGACAACAGAACTGTTGTTTCTGAGTTCATTTTGTTAGGTTTTAACATGATGCCAAACTTAAGAATATTTTTATTCTATTTAATATTATTATCTAGAATTCTTGCACAGATACTTCTATGATTGAATTGCTGTCATTGTTTGCTGCAAGCACATTGTATGTTTCTGTCCTTGTAACGATGATCTCTTATATGAAGATATTTCTAGAAGTACTGAAAGTTAATACAGCTGAAGGAAGAGGAAGAGCTTTCAAGATGTATAATGCCAAAAAAGGGGGCGGGAATGTGAGAGGGAACAGGGTGAGGGAGGAAATAGGGAATGTCGTGCATGGAGACAGCGAGCGATGAGTTTTGCCCTTAGGACAAGACAAGATCCTGAGCGAGGAAAGAAGACGACGACAAAATGGAGCATATTGTGGGTAGGAAAAAAAAGAAGGAAGAGAAATATTTGGACACCATTATATAGAAAAGGTATAGTGGAGCTAGGAACGGGTGCAGAGGAGAGCAAAGTCAAGAGTTAGGTAGGGGTGAATGAGGGGGAAAATAGAATACAATGACAGATTACAAAAATTTGGGATTATTAGAAAAAAGACGACTGTAAATAGACCTCATACAATGTACAAATACCTGAACGGACAATACAGGAGCTCTCCAAAGATGGCCTGGCTCAGGACAAGGGGGCATCCTCTGCGCCTAGAGGAGAGGCGATTCTACCATCAATAGACAAAGTTTCTTACTGTACGAGCAGTGATACTATGGAACTCTCTGCCCCATGAGGTTTGTTTATGGCGGACCTATGTACATGTTCAAAGAGGCCTGGATGACTTTCTGGAGAGAAAAAATATCCTTGGGTTATGGAATAAAACTTTATTTAATTCATAAAGGGTTGGACTTGATGGTTCTTGCGTCTTTTTCCACCTTGTATATACTATGATATAATGCAGCTAAAATTGTTGTTTAACAACTTTTGGACAGTCAATACATTCTAAGATTTATAATTTCTTTTTTTAAAGACAGAATACAGTTTTCAGTATCTTTTTTCGGGAACCTCTGACTTATTGATTATCTTTTTGGATGTTTTTTTCGGCGTCAAACCAACTATAGTCTAATTTTGTTTAAATGGTTGCTAGGTTCAATGTGATACTTGGTTTTACTTGTCTTTGCATTTACAGCCGTAGGGAACATTTATGAGGGCTTGTAATGCCAGTTTTCATCTTCTAACTTAGACAATTAGGCCTAAAATGGTTGTTCTATAAGGTTTTAAAAAGCTTTTCTTTTTACGTTTAAACCTAGTTACAAAAATTTTGTTTCTTCTTCTTTTATTGAAAAAAATTATAGGAGGCATTACAGATTATTGAATAATTTACCCCCTATGGTACAAGTAGCTATTTTCACATCATTGTTCTTTTCTGCGGAGACCTTGGTGTAAAAATATAATTGATACATTCTTACATAGATGTTTATTACCACAGATGATTCATTGCATGTGTGTATACTGTCTTCTAACAAACAAAGTATTTTACTTGTTTTAATCGTTTAATAATACAATGCAAAAACCTTGCTCCAGTTTTCTCCTGCTCTGCATTTTCTTTTAAACGATATAGACAACAGAACTGTTGTTTTTCTGAGTTCATTTTGTTAGGTTTTTAACATGATGCCAAACTTAAGAATATTTTTTATTCTATTTATATTATTATCTTACACCTTCACAGGTATTGGGGGCAACTTTATTATTTTATATTTTAGTCTTCTCTGACCCAAGACTTTCACTTTCCTATGTATTATTTCCTGTGTAATTTGTCTGTCATGGACATCTGCTTTATCAACATAGTGCTACCTGGTATGTTAAAAGGATTTGTTAGTCAAGGTCTTCATATTTCTGTACAATCTTGCCTTGCACAATCCTGTTTCTATTTCCTGGTTGGAACATCAGAATTTCTTTTCTTTTGCAGTGATTCCCTTGACCGATATTTGGCTATATGGCCTCCCTCTGCGTTTACTCTATGATTTGCACAAACATCTGTACAATCGCCTCATAGCGTGGGAGTTTGGCTTGGATCATTTTTCACCATTGCAGTGCCTTCAGGTTTAGCTATGAAGTTAAAGTTTTGTAACAAATTTATTGACCATTTCTTTTGTGACATAAGTCCTGTTCTTAAGAATTCTTGCACAGATACTTCTATGATTGAATTGCTGTCATTGTTTGCTGCAAGCACATTGTATGTTTCGGTCCTTGTACCTGATCTTTAATAGTCGAAATACTAACTAGAAGTACTGAAAGTTAATACAGCTGAAGGAAGAGGAAGAGCTTTGTCCACTTGTTCTTCCCATGCCATAGTGGTGACTCTGATATACAGCAGCTGCATATACTTATATAGTATGCCAGCACAAGGTCAGAGAGCTCATTATAATAAAGATGTTGCCATCCTGAATACTGTGGTTGTTCCTTTGCTCAATCCATTCATTTACACACTAAGAAATCTGACTGTTAGAAAATCGCTCTCTGACATGTTAGTACGCATATTCAACAAACATGAAAGCTCATTTTGAAGAGACTGTACAAAATTAAGTAATATGACTGCTGCTCAATAAGCCTGCAGAAAACAGAGGTAATAAAAAGTCATGTTTTAACAACATTAAGGAGCACCGGCCTATTCCTAGTGAAGGTAAGTGCAAGCTCCGTAACACTTTTTTTTTAAATGCGGCGGTTTTTCTGAATCCGTCGGGTTTTCATTAGGCCACGCCCCCCATTTCCGTTGCGTGGATGCCAGCGCCGATGCGGGGAAATCGGCGCAAATATTCGGAAATATTCGGAAAACGCAAATCGGGTCCTTAGTAAATGACCCCCAATATATTTTGTATAAACTTATTGTTCAACAGTCTTTGAACAATCTAGTTCAGACACTGTATGCACATTTTTGCACAGGTGACAGACTTTACACTCCTTTATTTCAGTAGCCTGGTGTCAGGATTTTAACTTTGGCCTCTCTGGTTGGTTCTCTACCACTCTGCTATGTGGCCTGATTGTTTATACCTGCCTTTTTATTATTGGTGTTTCTGCATTATCTGCCGTCGTTGTTAGGTCTCAGTCGTGTTAATTTGTATTATCCTATCAGGAGTGGCTGTGTGGGCACTGTTCAATTTGCAAATTGATAGTTAGGACGTATTAAATTGTACATTTTATTAATTGCAGCGCATCTGGTGTATTCATCAACTGTTGTGCCTGTGTGGATTCAAGTGCATTGGGATTACGATTCGAGAACTTTGTATCAGAATTATAACTTTGGATCAGAATGTTATAACAGCAGATGGCAAGATGTACGGGTCTGTGGTATTGACAAGATCGATCTGGAACCACAAGGAGAAAACATTTTTCAGAAACTTGAAAGGATTGAGACAAAATGGATTGTGAAATTGCAGACTGTTGCTCCTCTTGACCTTAATGAAAACATATCTTTCGCTTCATTTGTGTGAAACTGTTGGCATCTGCATCTATGACTCTGTATCCTATATTTTTGTTTATTTTGTTTTTGTGAAATGCTTATTACTAGTGCAATTATTAATGTATATGTTCATGAACTTGATGCTCTCACCATGTATTGTATTGAACTTGGATATAACACTTCATGTTTTAACTTTGGATTTCATTATGTTTGGGTGTTATAGTCTTCTTGTGCTTCAATGCTTCAGTGCATTGACTTCTTGTCTAGGATGTGTTGCGGATATGTTATAGGTCCACCACTTAAAGTTTGCATGTGTCACTTTTTGTCCAGGCCTCACTTTAGATGTGTAAGGTTGGCCCCTCATTCCTGTACGCAGATGTGACACATTCGACAGAAAACGGGGGGCGGGCCATCGGACAAACCGACGAATTCAGACAAACCACGGGATTTAACTTTGAATTTGTGTCGCAAGATCAAGCACTTTCATGCACCGAGAAGAAGATGGTGATCTCTGGGGTAGCTGATCGGGGAAGCGACACATGCAGGATATCGGGATATCGGGAAACACACCTGGGGATCGCACAGGGACAGGTAAGTAAATCTGCCCCAAATTATTTCTGTACAAGGTACACAGGGGTGTTTATAAATTAATGATTTATTGGGGGATTTTCTCATTGGTTAGATCATCCCCTAAACCCTACCCACCACATGATACGTTTACATAATCAAATATACACTCACCGGACACTTTATTAGGTACACCATGCTAGTAACGGGTTGGACCCGCTTTTGCCTTCAGAACTGCCTCAATTCTTCGTGGCATAGATTCAACAAGGTGCTGGAAGGTGCATCCATGATGCGAATCTCTCGTTTCCACCACATCCCAAAGATGCTCTATTGGATTGAGATCTGGTGACTGTGGAGGCCATTTGAGTACAGTGAACTCTTTGTCATGTTCAAGAAACCAGTCTGAGATGATTCCAGCTTTATGACATGGCGCATTATTATGCTGAAAGTACCCATCAGATGTTGGGTACATTGTGGTCATAAAGGGATGGACATGGTCAGCAACAATACTCAGGAGGCTGTGGCGTGGCAACAAGCTCAATTGGTACCAAGGGGCCCAAGAGTGCCAGAAAAATATTCCATGACACACCATGACACCACCACACCACCGAACTGTTGATACAAGGCGGATGGATCATGCTTTATATGGGCTGACGCCAAATTCTGACCCTACCAGCCGAATGTCGCAGCAGAAATCTAGACTCATCAGACCAGGCAACGTTTTTCCAATCTTCTACTGTCCAATTTCGATGAGCTTGTGCAAATTGTAGCCTCAGTTTCCTGTTCTTAGCTGAAAGGAGTGGCACCCGGTGTGGTCTTCTTCTGCTGTAGCCCATCTGCCTCAAAGTTTGACGTACTGTGCATTCAGGGATGCTCTTCTGCCTACCTTGGTTGTAACGGGTGGCGATTTGAGTCACTGTTGCCTTTCTATCAGCTCGAACCAGTCTGTCCATTTTCCTCTGACCTCTGGCATCAACAAGGCATTGAGCAGTTGGACAGGTGTACCTAATAAAGTGGCCGGTGAGTGTACATATTTAGATTAAATCTAAGTTTTTGATCCCTTTTTATTTTTGGATTTGTTCTGTAAGTACATCTATACTTCCTAGAACCTTGTTACTTTGTCTGTGGTGAGAGATTCGGAAGTTTGTTGCCTTGTATGCACTCACCTCTTTCCTTTCTGTTCCTCTTTGTCTGTGTTTATGTAACAGGTCGCGGACCTGTTCTGGTTGTTGCCCTTTTTTCTTGTCCTCCTTATTGCCCTCCTTCCTGCATTCAGTTTCGGTTGTGTATTTATGTGCATGCTGGCATTGCTAGTTCTCCAAGTTGCTTGGTGCAATCTTTTCACTAGGGGGGCTAAAATTAGTACAGCAGTCCCTAGTACTCTTAAGTCCCCTCCCCTATTTTCTGGATAGGTTTTCGTGTTCAGAGAGAGAGAAGTTGTTGGGTCAAGAGCTAATTTGGGTAAGCTCTACATCATCCCCCGCAGACAGGAAACTAGCTTGGTCATAGAGTAAGGACAATAACATAATAATGCATTCTGTAATTCACTTTATTAACAAAAATACAGCATTTCACAGATATCCAAGAAGCATTTTCACAGAGTCCAATCTGTCTCTATCATTCCAGGTGCTCATGGTTTCAGTGAGAGAGAGAAGCTGCAAGATACAGATGGATAAGTTGTTTTGTGTGGGGAGGGAGAACAAATATGTGGCAAGGTGACAGTGTGTAATAGGCATCTCATGGATCGCATCTCTCTGATCTATTTCATCTCTATTTTTCTATAGTCGAAAGATACTAGTACAATGTTCAGAAGCCAGATGAAAGTATATAAACCTTGTACCTTGAAATCTAACCACATTTTAGCTCACAGAACTAATAGATCATAATGTGTCTGGCTTAAGAGTCCCCCCACTCTATGGAGTGATAGAGCTAAAACAGCAATAAAACTTGTAAATTTAAGTTAGGTGTTAAATGATCACTAGGAAATAGAGATTTGAAAATTTTCTTTTGTGTGGGAAAACACTTTCAAGACAGTTGCCTGAAGTCACTGGGGGTCATTTACCAAGGGCCTGATTCGCGGTTTCCCGACGTGTTACCCGAATATTTCCGATTTGCGTCGTTTTCCCCTGATTGCCCCGGGATTTTGGCGACGCGATCGGATTGTGGGCGCATCAGCGCTGGCATGCCGCGACGGAATGGGGCCGTGGCCGAACGAAACCCAGACGATTCGGAAAAAACCGCCACATTTAAAAAAAAATGTGTTGCGGCTTGCACTTACCTTCACTCAGCCCCAGCTCGGTGTATTCCAGTGCGTTACGGGGACTACAGCGCAGCAGCGCCACCTGGTGGACATCGGAGGAGCTGCCTTTCATACATCCCGGCCGGACCGCGAATCCAGCGCAGAGAACCGCCACTGATCGTGATGGACCGTGTAAGTAAATCTGCACAACGTGTGTAGTGTGATGCCTATTTTCATGGTTCAAAATGCTCAATTTGATTTACCCTTGGATGTAACAGGAACTGCAAATCCTGTTTATAGCAATAAAACTCCTCTCTGCGTTAAGGCTTCTAGTCCCCACCGATTTGAAATTGTAAATGTAAAGCCATTCGATTTTATGCATTATGATCAAAATCACCTTCAGATTGCTGTAGCTACACTTATGCATAACATTTCTTGTTTGATTCCTGATTTGAGTGGTTTTGGTGAAACCAGCAACCAGCAAGCTGATTTCACAGCCCTATAATAAAAATATTTGCAATCCCTCATTTCGCAATGCAGTGGGTTCTGTAGCATCTAGCGGCTTGTACTCGGAGCTTAAGGTGATTTGCTCAAAGTCCAGGTGTCATTTGGGGATCTGTTACCCCAAATTTCAAATCTTTTTTGTTTTCTAAGTTGATATCAAGAAATTCATGTCAAATTAATATAGTTGCTGGGTGATTTTTTTCTCAAAGTCCAGGGTATCAGTTTTTGGGTTCTTGTATTCTCCAAATTCCATTCTTTTTTGTTTGCTAAAGTAGGTAGCAAGAATCTGTGTCAAATCAACATATTTGCTTGAGTGATTTTTTTTTCTCAAAGTCAGCGGTGTCAGTTTTTGGGGTTCTGTATTCCCCAAATGTCAATTCTTTTTTGTTGCTCATAAGATATCAAGAAATCCATCAGTTCGGGGTTCTGTATTCCCAAAATTTTTTTGGCGTTCTGTATTCCCCAAATTTCAATTCTTTTTTATTGCTAAAGTTGTATCAAGAAATCTGTGTCATAATCCACTAGTTGATGGGTTATTTTTGCTTAAGGTTTCAGTTTTTGGAGTTCTTATTGCCCAAATTTCAATTCTTTTTGTTTCTAAAAGTCAGATACAGAAATCCTTGTCAAATCAACATTGTTGAGTAACCAATATGTCAGACAGAGAAGTGGCAGGTGGAACAGGCCAGTCACAGCACAAGAAGGGGGAACGTCGCAGCAGCGGTAACTCTTTGTCAACTAGTGCACTGTGTTGATGAACAACCCAAAGGTTCTCGACTTGGGTATCTAGGTCACCCACTCTCCCAATACATCTGATAACCCCAGCCAAAGTCTGGGGTTCGTCAGTTGCACCCTTAGTTGGCATGGCCCAGGAGCAGGTCAGCGGCCCTCACCTGTCCTTAACCTCTGTCCGTTTTCATTTCCTCCCTAACCATAGATCTACTGTTGGTCTGGGCTCAGCAACCACTATACAGCGAGAACGAAGTCTTTGGAAGGACAGTTCATCAGCTGCTTCCAGTGGGGCGACATCTGCTGCTTCGCACAGTAGGTGGGAAAGTACAGATGTGGAGAGTTTGTTGCACTTGAAAAGAAATCAGGCTGTGCATACTAAGACCGTTGAGGAGAATAGCAAGAAAGGGAAACACAAATTGATGATGATTTAGCCATTTGCACTTGGAACAGGCTAAAGCAGGGCTTCATCATCATCATCAGAGAAGATGGTGTCAGCTTGCGCATCACAGCAAAGCAGGCAGCAAACTCGCTACCATGGCCGTGGAGTCAGCAGGGTGGCAGCCGTGCGAGGATGGGAGCCAAAACGGCCGTAGGGTAAAAAACCCTGTTTGCAAGATCCAAGTATTAGGGCACGGGGGCTCAGTGAGGCAGTAAAATCAAACCAACTCGGCGGTGTGGCAGTTTTTGTTAAACCCTAGAGGAGTTGAACGTGTGTATATGTAGGATCGTGGCAGAAAGCGAAGCTGGCCAGGGAGCTAACTTTAGACACCCACAGCCCTGCGTCAACACATGCAGTGTTACCATCCAATGGCCTCGATAGAATGTGTTTCAGACTGGTGGTCCATCATGCTGGAGCGCAACAGCAGCAGCAGCTAGTGGCACACATGCCCATTCACAGCCAGTCAAGGCTCCAGCACCTCTGCCAATGGGAACTGTTTGTCTTTGACATCATCTCCCAGTCCATATGCTCTTGCTCCTAGCTACACTTGGCGTTGAACGAAGCGCTTCAAGGAGACAACTGTATGCATCCAGCCATCCTAAGGTACAGAGCTGACAGTGCTCCTCTCCAAGTTGTTGGTACTACTACAGTCCCTCCCTTTCCAAGTCTGGACTCTGCACCCTTCAGTAACTAATGGCTTGTGCCGAACCAAGGGTGGAGAGTTCAGCTAATTTTTCTTTCCCAAAAAGGCAGTACCAGCCCTTCACAAATATGTAGAACAGAAGGTGGGCCAGTCCTTGAGATTATCGTTTCTTCTTCCAAGGCCTGCAGCACGGACGGTGGAGCTGTAACTATGGTCAGGGACAGTACATGTCCTTATGGCCCACGTGGGTAATGTGCTCCTGCCCAGCCACACCAACAACTTAACAGGAGGCACTAATGACAGCCTCCTACTCCTCCTCGCCACCACCAGCACCTCAGTCTCCCAAGTCTAAGTGCTGCACCATCATACCACATGTGCAGACATAGCGTTGTTGCGCTATTCTGCACCTGGTTTTTTCCCCCTGGCAAACAAGTCCAAACAGGGGAGACCTGCTCCGCGTCCTGCACGAGAAATCAATATGTGGCTTGAGGCTAGGGCTCAATAGAGAGAAAAAAATTAAGGGGGATCGGGGCAGCCCTGTCTTCTGCTGTTTGTTATATAAATGGGGAATAAACCATACCATTATTGAACTAAATGCTGAAGGAGAGGAATATAAGGCCTGGATGATCTTAAAATAGGCCGTTCAAGTTCATGCACCTTAATGCCGAGAAGAGCGCCCGATCAATTAATGGCGGTTTAACGCCTTCTCGGCATCCAAAGCCAACGACCAAGGCCGGGATCTACACTAGTGGAGCCAATCCGGATGCAATTATGGAGGCTATATTTTAGTATCCACAGTAGGAGGATATAGGGCTGAAGTTCTGAGGAGTCCATGGGTTTGCCAGGGTTTGGGGATGGTTACAATTAAGACTTGCGGTTTTCTCGAGGCAGCATCGTTAATAAATTCCTCAAATAATTTGGAAGGAGGGAGGAAACGTTTTGCTAAATTCTGCAGTGAATCCATAAGGAACTGGGTGATTTGTGGGCCAGGAGGGTATGCTTAGCTTTGATGATTTCTTGGTGATGAATGGGAGTTTAGGGACGCTAAGTGTTCAGTGGGCGGAAGTTAGACCTGTAGACGTTTAAGAACTTGTTTTTATCTGGGTCTACTGTTGGTGCATGAGGGATCGGTGAAGAGTAATGCAATGGGAATAATAATCCTAAATCTATTTGCAATGTCTTTAGTGTGTATAGTTTTGCTCTCATTTGAGATGATTCAGTAGGGGTTCTGGATTTCTGGTGTTACTGCTTTAAAGCGGCGAGCTAGTATCTTACCTGCTTTATTACTCTTTGAGTATGGGTAGCTTTAAAGTTTGTTAGGCCTTAGTCATACTGGGATAGAATTAGATTTCTAAGATGAAGCCCAAGGCAGATAGATGCTCCATAGTGGATATTGAGGGGTCTGATTTATTAGCTATCCCGATTGTGCATCTGGTCGTTGGTGTCTTAAGTTAGGATTTCCTAAATATTTTTATGTGTGTGCTCAATTTCTTTGACAGTTCCTCTAACATAGATCTTATGCGCGATCCAGAGTAATCCAGGGTCTGCCACATATGGGGAGAGGTCAGGGTGAGTACTCGCCAAAGTTCAATTTGAGCTCGTGGGAGTAATGGGACGATAAAAGTGGTTGCATCTCCATATGTAAGTCGGCCAACTCATGAATCCTGTGTTTATAGTCAGGAAACATGGGGTCGGACCATTTTGATTAGCCCAGCTTCGCCTCTTTTACTTGAGTAAGAGTGTCTTTGTCTGTCGAATGAGTCAATGCGAGTATAAGAATTATGTACTAGTGAATGGAACGAAAATCCCTTTCAGTAATCTTAAGAATGCACCAGTGTCATATATGCCATATTTACACACATCCCATGTTGAGAGGCAGCTGCCGTTTTTCTCTCTGTGGAAATGCATCCCTCTTGGGGTCAGGGGTTATATTGAACTACCACATATCAAAAGTTTGCCCTGTCTATGTGATAGAATAACACTCATGACTTTGTAGAAGAAAGAGCTGCTGCCTGCGATTAGGGGCATATACCAAAGCTATTGTAAAGGCACCTTGTTAAGCTCGCAGGCTAAAATAACATGACCATACCATAACGTGTCACAATAGTGTCCAAGATCTGAAGGCTACTGAGGACTTAACTGCAATAATAACTCCTCTGCTTTTTTGTAAAAAAAGGCAATGCAGTGGCACATTGTAACGGAGTAAACCCATTACTAGGGCATCTAATTGCCAGTGCCAAGGGTCAAGAAAAGTTTAGATGGGAGGGGTTTGTTTAAAGTTGAGACAGTGGTGTACGTGCAGAGAGTGGAGCAGGTTATCAAAAGGCAAATACAGTGAGGACCAAGGAATCTTTGCTGGAAGAAGGACATCTGGAAGGTTTTTTCTTACCTGTCTGTCGCCTGCTGTGGATGGCATCAGAGAAGGACGATTTAATTCAGAGAGTGCTCCAGGCGGTGGCTCAACGGGGCACCAACGGCTGGAGCGTCAGTTGGATGAAGGGCCAGCCTTTCAGCGACTCCAGCACAGAACCAGGACGTCCGAGGAGCATACTCCACCCCGATCTCGCACCGCCATCTGAGCCCCAGCAGGGACCCTCCTGCCTCCCTCAATAAGCCCCTGTGAGGGCTGAGGAAATGGCAAGGGAGGAATCCGAGCTTGCGGACGGGGTGGTGGAGCGAGTGACAACGCAGGCCCTCTCCGGTCCGCGCAGCATTGCCGATGGACGAGAGATATGGCAGACCGCCTGCCGAGGTACCGGGTAAGGAGGGGAGCCTTAGGAGCGGATCCGAGCAATCGGTGATAGCGGCTTGAGCAAGCAGTGAATTGGTGGCGCCCCCAGTGTCCCGTGTGCAGCCCCGGTGACAGCGGTCGGACCGCTGTTCACCGGAGGTGAGGAATCGGCAGCCATCTTCACATAACCGGAAGTGGAGGAGTGGCAGATACGGTTGCCGACGAGGGCGGTCTCAGCCCCGAGTGACATCAACGATCGAGACCCGGAAGTGACAGTGGCGCAGGGGAGGGTTCTTCCTTCTGAGTTCTCAGGACCAGGAGTAGGCGGACAGCGGCTGTGGGCCTCGGCATTCACGGACTGCGACTGCCACAGCCCTGTGACGGCAGGTTCATCAGTTAATGATGGTATAACCGGCTGATGTTTATGCTCAGTGCTTTACACTCCTTTGACGCCGCGTTGGATTGTCCGCCGACACGGCAAGGGTTCCCTTTGGCTAAAACCGATATGAGGCGGATTTTCGCCTGTTAACCAGTTCATCCGGAGAGTTTTCACTTGTTTGGATGTAAGTGGAAGGCAGTATTTGTGGACCTTTGTTTGTCCCATGGGATGTTCCCATCTCTTGTTCATATTTTGAAAAACATTCTGTAGTTTTTTTTGAATGGGTGGTGAAGCATGAGCTATGGTGGATTCAGTGTTCACTATTTAGATGATTTATTGTTTGTGGGCCGCCCCGGTTCGTGGGTTTGCTCGCAGTTGATACACAACATGGAGGGTGGCTTCCAGTTTCGGGATCCCGTGGCACCAGAAAAAACAACGGGCCCAAGCACAGTGATCAAGTTCCTGGCATTGTCATCATTCTGAGCATATGGAGTGCAGATTTCCAGATGACAAAGTGGGACAGTGAGATGTGTTCTCTTAGTGGAGTAACGGGTGTGCCAATAACCCGAAAGAACCTAAGGAAACTGAAGGGGAGTTTAACAGATCGTTTTGGAGAGTTAAACTTAGCCTGCAGGGTAATGCCCATGTGCGAGGGCGATTTTGTAGACGAGTGGCTCTACAACTGCAGCGCAAAACTGCAAGGCGTTCGCCTCGATTCGCCACCAATCCTTTTGTTACAAAGCAAGTTACACCCGCTAAGTCCTACATCTACAACATTCTGGGGGGGGGGACCTCACCTGCAAGTCGGCTGGGAGAGAGACTTCGAGGGTGTGGGCTGGAAGAATCTTTGGAGCAGTCCACGGGCGGTCCATTATACAACATGCGTCCGGATCTTTCCGTTGTGGCACAGTTAGATTGTCTTACAAGGTACACAGCTGCGTGTCGGTGTGCGATGGGGTTTTCTGAATCCAGGAGATGTATGAAAAGCAGGGGGGATGTTTCATGCTAATCTGGTATACGACGGGCATAGTCCTACGTGTCTAGACCTATGCTTGAGTTAGTGTGTTCCCCATCGTGCCGTTGGCCATTGAGCTTATGTGGTCAAGACAGTCTGTAACGTGAGCTGACAGTAGTAATGAACTCGTTCACATATGTTCACAATTCGTGAGTGGTGCAGGCAGTATAATCGTACATGACCACCAATAATCCCCAATCGTGTGATGTTAGTTTGCGTCTAGCGCCACTCGCGGTTAGGGATTAGTTTCGAATGCACCTTTCATGGCTGCTCGTACCGGGAGTAAAAAATGTATTGGCTGACCCCTTTCGTCGGATCGCTGGTCAGTGTATCCCGGGATCACGACGCGTCCATGAGCAGACCGAGTGCGAGCTCGGGTAACTGCTCACAGAGACATCTTAGGATAGCATGGCTGTGAGATGTGGGCTTTTGTCATTTGCGTTTCGGGCCAACCGCTCTATTGTGAGTTTACTTACTGCGGAGCGTACGTTGTCGATGTTGAGCAGGATGGTAACAACTGGCTTCGCTTTCTGGATGCGGCGTAGTGCTGTCCTTCCGGAAGATGGGACGCCATGTCCTGATGTGTATGGGGCGCGCCTTTTACCGTGAGGGTAAATCATATTAGGTGGGTGGCAACGGGCAATTGACTGCTATGGCTTTATGGTGTTAATGGAGGGGGTGTAAGGAGTTGCTCTACAACTCACAGACCCGAACTGAAGCCACCCTCTCCATTGGTGTTAGCAACAACTCGAGCAAACCCAGAACCGGGGCGGCCCACAACAATAAAATCAGCTAAAACTTATGTTAAGTATAAGACAAAGCACGCCTCTGAATAGTTTTGCCTACGATCACGGGTGTCTGGCACGGGCAAAGGCCGGTCGACTCTTTGCTAGTTGATGGGCGCCTAGTAGAGGTGCATCGGATCCAGTTTCTATACGCAGTGTACAAGCGGTTGCGAGATGCTATTGGTGTCATACGGTGTGGCGAACTTATGACTAGTAGACAATTTCGTGGCGCGATGGGCAGATTATTAAAGGTCCACATTTTTCTTTTACAGAACATTGCTCTCTCGCGACCTGGTCGGTCCACCACACCACAATACAAACTTAAGGGGGACATAGCGGGCGGCACTCGGAGACGGTGTTAATAGCGAGGTATGGCGTGTTGTTCGACGCTGGCGCTTTTGCAATACACATCAAAAAGGAACCAGCAGGGGTTCGGGTCTGTACAGTGACACTCAAGAGCTGCGCAATCTTACCCGGGGTTCCAGGGTGCTCTTGCCGCGTGTTTCGGTCGTGCGTATCTCCATGCGCCATGACGCACGGTCAGTCACAGACCTGACGATGTAAAGCACTGAGGTCCACTCTAATGTTGATTAACTCCAGTCGAGGATAGGTAGTCAGTCAACTACTATCTTGACGTTGTAATCCGTTAGCGTCACGGAGTATTCGCCTGGAGACGCGGCCTCGGCATCCGTGCTTTATTGGTCCTATACCCGAGACGGGGTTCTTAGTTCCCGCAACTCATCGAAATACAAATCTCGATCGGGCCCTGCTGATCCGACGAGGCGGTACCAGGTGGGGTCTACGTCGCCCGATGATCATGCATATAAATCAGCTGAGCTGGAGGTTGGCAATCGGAGCGTCTTCGCGCTACGCTGCGCACTAGTCTGCTCTTCCGTGGCTCGATCGGTCATGATGTCACTAGCTGCGTGGTGAAGCGCCTGCTCCGGCGGACGGTTATTTCTGTTCGGACAGAGCACGTTGCATCTGCCACTTTCTCTCTCATCAATTGCGCTGGGCAGGTCTTCATGCTGAGATCGTGCGTGCCGTATGTCACTGCATCAGCGCCTTTCATACCTGTGCACTGAGCATGGCGCAGGCTCGCGCTGCCGCTGCTCACCGGTGCTGCACGGAGGGACAGCTGGGGTCTACGCTACCCGCGACCTGCTCAGCTGCTGACTACAACGCGCCTTTAGCTCAGTCTCACCGATGCCTCCAGGATCTGCACGGCTCCTAGAGTGGATTGGGATTAGAGGGATGTTGTGCTAGGTTGTAGCTCCCGCCTACCCGTGACTCGCAGGCGGTCCTTGCGCCGGTAGTTCTCTCGTCCTTCGGCCAATGTGCTGACAGCGGACCACAGTTATTTGTGGGGCGTCGCGCCTCTCGTCGCTTCTGGCACTCTGTACGGGACAATACTCAACACGACTGTATTGTTGAGATTGTTTAGGAATTTTTAGGTCCTGATCGTCCTAAATGATCAAACAGCTCCCTACAACTACTGGGTTTGAAACAGTAGGGCTGGACATGTGGCCTGCCCTGCCGCTAGCCTGTTGTCAGAGCGGGTTTTCAGTGCAGCTGGTGGCATCATCACTGATAAGCGTACATGCCTGTCGACTGACAGCGCTGACTGGCTGATGCTCATCAAGATGAATCAAGCCTAGATTTCTCATGATTTCCATTCTCCACCGGGTGAAAGCAGCTTAACCTGAATAATTCTCATGTATGCACTCCTCCTTCTCCTCCTCTTTGTACATTAAAGCAGAGGCAGAGGTGTTTCACGAGATACGTTATGGAACTTGGTCACTCTGTCGCCGCCATGCTATGTTTTCGACTAAATATACCGTCAACCTTTTGTTCACATAGGAAATCATTTCAGCGCTTCTTGCTCACCTCCTTTGGTTCCACTCTGCCGCCATAACTGGGGCAAATACTGATACGTACAGTGCTACACGTTATCCTTGCCAAAGGATTTTTTTAAATTGGTTTGAAGCCTGAGTCCATTTGGGGTATGTCGCTATGCCACTCTCTAGCCTGCCGCTGCTGCCGCTGCCTCCGCATACCATCCCCTATAGTGTCAGGGTCAATTATTGGGTGTTTTGGATGCTATCTCGCCTCACTCGATCACTCTGTCATCGCCATGCTGTTGCCCATAATTTTCGCATAATGGTGCGATTAGGCAGCCTCAGAGGCATATATGCATGCTGCCCCTGCTGTTTCCTGTCCATTCCATGGTGTTTCCATCATTTTCTGAGGTTTCCACGTTTTTGGCCAATCTTCCTTTGCAGCAGAGCCTTGGTCTCCTTGAAAAATGCTCGGTCTCCCTTGACTTCCAATGGGGTTTGTTCTCGGAACGAGCACTCGAGCATCGGAAAAAGTTTGACTCGAATAACGAGCACTCGAGCATTTTAGTGCTCGCTCATCTCTAGTTGGTATATAAAATGAGACTGCTGGGAATAGGGGAAAATCTGGGTATTTGGGTAAGTAATTGGCTTAGTGATAGAAAACACTAATGGCACATTCTCAGATTGGGTTGACGTTAAAAGTGGATTTCCACAGGGGTCAGTATTGGGGCCACTTCTATATTTTTATTAATGACCTTGTTGTGGGTGTACACAGTCAAGTTTCAATATTTGCAGATGATACTAAGTTGTGTAAAGTAATAAATACTGAGGTCAATAGTTTAGCATTACAGAGGGATTTGTGGAAGCTTGAGGAGTGGGCAGAGAAATGGTTGATGAGGTAATGTAGATAAATGAAAAGTTATGCACTTGGGCCATGGAAACATAAAGTATAATTATGTTTTAAACAGTCAATTACTTGGTAAAACTGGAGCTGAAAAGGACTTGGAGGTATTGGTGGATGGTAAACTTAATTTTAGTGACCAGAGCCAGGCGGCCGCTGCTAAAGCAAGTAAAATTATGCATCAATGATATATCAAAAGAGGAATAGATTCTCATGATAAAGACCTAGTTTTAACCTTATACAATTCCCTGGTCAGACCACACATGGAATATTGTGTACAGTTTTGGGCACCAGTATATAGAAAGGATATAGTAGAGCTGAAACGGGTGCAGAGGAGAGCAACCAAGATTATTAGGGGAACGGGGGGACTAGAATACATTGACAGATTACAAAATTTGGGATTATTAGAAAAAAGACGACTGAGGGGAGACTTCATTACAATGTACAAATACCTGAACGGACAGTACAAGGATCTCTCCAAAGATCTTTTTATACCTAGGCCTGTGACGAGGACAAGGGGTCATCCTCTGCGCCTAAAGGAGAGGCAATTTTACCATCAACATAGACAAAGGTTCTTTACTGTAAGAGCAGTGAGACTATGGAACTCTCTGCCGCAGGAGGTTGTTATGGCGGACTATATGTATGTGTTCAAGAGAGGCCTGGATGCCTTTCTGGAGAGAAAAAATATCATGGGTTATGGGATTAAAACATTTATTTAATTCGTAAAGGCTGGACTTGATGGACTTGCGTCTTTTTCCAGCCTTATATATACTATGATAAGTATACGAGCACTCGAGCATCGGGAAAAGTTCGTCTCGAATAACGAGTACCCGAGCATTTTAGTGCTCGCTCATCTCTAGTAAAGACCTTTTTTTCATCAATGTCTTTATGGGCTTGTTTTTCGAGAATGATTGCACTTTTGGATTATACCATTTTGAGGTATATTACTTTATGAGTAGCTTAGTAAAACTTTCTGTTGGACTTTGGGAAAAAACACTTGCTTCTTGTGTTTTAGATTTTGAGCCATTTAAAATGTGGTGTAAATAAAAATTGTTGTTTAACAATTTTTGGACAGTCAATACATTCTATGATTCATAATTTCTTTTTTAAAGATACAATGCAGTTTTCAGTATAATTAACGGGAACCTGGGACTTATTGATTAACTTTAATACATTTTAGGGGAGAGATAAACAAAAAATGTATCCAATTTTTGGATGTTTTGGGGTGTTTTGTTTTTTTACAGCATTCAATCTATGGTTTAATTTTGTTTTAAAAGGGTTGCTAGGTTAAATGTGATACTTGGTTTTACTTTTCATCACTACTATGTACGTTTATTAGCTACATTTATTTAAGGTAAGTAAAAGTGCAGCTCACCCTTCATACATGCACCAGACTGGGAATACAATGGATTATGTTCCGGTGATAGAATCAGAAGTGGAGTGCTTTGCCTGGTCTGTTTGGATGACAGATGGTATAGACATGAACATGGACATAGCGCATTCATTGAAAATATCTTCTTTCTAATGTACAACGGCTTGTGCTCATTACCAATTGCAAGTGTTTCACAGGACA
Organism: Engystomops pustulosus; assembly: GCA_019512145.1. NCBI lineage: Eukaryota > Metazoa > Chordata > Amphibia > Anura > Leptodactylidae > Engystomops > Engystomops pustulosus. Next base: position 228,559,281 of record CM033641.1, on the reverse strand, counting down.
CGCATATGTGATCAGTCAAACACTGTCCACAGTGGTTTGCCTTGTGTTTCTAAGCGCAATCCAAATGAAACACCATGGATGAATGCAGACTGTGGCTCCACTTGGGAATGAAAGGGTCAACTCCAGCCTGGATGCTAATGAAAGCACCTTCCTTACTAGGCTTTTTTTCTAATTTCCCTTTCCCTTTTAACCCCCCCCCCCTTTTCCCCTCTTCTCTCTTTTTTAATTGTCCATCTCAGATATATATAAGGGTTTATTATCTATGATAAATTTGCCAAAAAAACACATTTGAACAAAATTCCTATGCGCTTTGTTTTTACATCTTTTCCTGTGCAGTCCACATAACACCTCCCATTTATTCATTTGGTCGGAAAGATCATGAAGATATGTAATTTATATAGGTTTTATTATTTTTTTAATTAAAAAAATTAAAATCTTGTCCAAATAAAAAAATTACTTAGTTTTGCCATATACTGACGCCAATACCTTTTTCATAGTTCAGTATACAGAGCTGTCCAAGGTTTCATTTTTTGCTGGACCTGCTGATGTTTTCATTGATACCATTTTGGGTATGGTATGACCCGATAATCACTTTTTTATTTAAATTTTTATGTGTTGCAAAATGGAAAAAAGACTTGAACATTTGGGTTTTATTTTCCAATACAGGGTTCACCGCTGGGAATAATCGTTTTTATATTTTGATAGTTTAGACATTTTGGAACACAGGGATACCTAACATTTTTAAAAATGTTACTAGTCTATTTATTGTAATATGATTGTAGGGAAAGTGAGGCGAAATTTTTTATTTTTTAAACCTTTTAAAATAGTTATTTTTTACTGTTATGTCAGCCCCTTAGGGTACTTTAACCCTAGCGGGTCTGATCACTGATACTATATACTGCTATACAAGTGTATTGCAGTTTATTGAAGATATTCTGTTTCTATATTACAGTCTTTCTCTGTGGACTGTAATATAGATATTCTAATAACAGCTATGAGGGCCTTCAGTAGTCAATGAAATCACAGGAGTGCCGACTGTCATTTAAAGATGGTGGCACCCAGGTAAAGCACTATTACCATGATGCCCATTGAACTTAACAAGTTAACTGCCACGATCAGTGCCAGCATCAACCACGGTATTTACTGCAGGTTTATTAAAGCTGAAAGCCGCTGCGAATTGAGAGGGCTTGATGCATATAATACATCAGTTAGTGGTTAATAAACCCAGCCTGTCTCAGTCTGTAAAAGCCCTGATGATAATCTCTATATAGTGTATCATTTTATTTTCTTTGCGCTCACAAAGGACTGTTACAATGCATTCATCTTGCTGCTTTCTGCATTTGTAATGCATTGGAATACCCAGTGCAATATAAACTGTCAAGTTTACTGACAAATGACTGATTCTCAGCCTTTTCAAATAAAAGCATTAAAATGATTAAATGGCCATATTTAGTAATGGCAATTCTTAAAGAAGTAGTAAAAGTGGTAATCACCGTGGTGATTCCTCTGGCACTGCTATTGTGCCTTTGTGATCAATCAGATATAACTATGTACAGGTACAAGAACAACCTGCTCACCTGCAAATACAGTAACATCTTGCTGCTGTTTTGTGCTACATCCCTTACATGAGATTTCTAACCTCAACTAGAGGTTAATCTATCCCAAAATCTTTTAATTCAACAGAGATATCCCCTTCCTGTCTAGTTATCTACAAGAAAACGGTATATAAAGATGATATGTTTTATCTATAAAACAAATCTGCTAATATTTGTACCGAAATCAAACAAAAATAAATAATGTAATAATAATTTGTTTTTAGAAAAATCTTTTGGATTGGGCAGCTACTTGACAGCAATGGTGGCAATTGAACAATGGCAAATATTACTGTTGTAACAGAGTTTGTACTCCTAGGCTTTTCTATATTGCCACATCTACTTCTGCCTTTCTTCTGTTTGGTGTTTTTATCATACATCATTGCTACAGCAGGGAATTTTCTTATTATCACAATAGTCTTACTTAATAGTAAAATACAAAGTCCAATGTATTTTTTCCTATTTAATTTAGCAGTTATTGACATCTGTTTCATCAACACTACAATTCCCAACCTGCTCAAGAATGTTTTAACCAAGAAGAAAGCAATATCTGTAGCCCATTGCTTAACTCAGTCATATTTTTTTTTTCTTGCTGGAACTGCAGAGTTTATTCTTTTGGGCGTAATGTCTGCAGATCGCTACTTAGCAATATGCTACCCTTTGCATTACACATCTATTATGAAAAGACATGTTTGTATTCAGCTTATATTTGGAGTCTGGTTTGGTTCCTTCTTCTCTACATTTTTTTCTGTGATTTTTGTGATTAGACTCAAGTTTTGTTTCTCTGAGATTGACCATTTTTTCTGCGATGTTGGACCTCTCCTCAGAAATTCCTGCACAGACACAGAATACATCGAGAAGTTGTCACTAGCATCTTCATCTTTAATGATTATGTCACTATTAGTTACGTTAGTCTCATATTTCAAAATCGTAATGGCAGTATTTAAAATTAATTCTGCTGAAGGGAGACAAAGGCTATTTACTACGTGCTCTTCTCATGCTATTGTTGTATCCCTGGCATATGGCAGTTGTATTTTTTTATATTTATTGCCAGCTCAAAGCCAGGGTTCATCCATACATAAGAAAGTTTCTGTTTTAAACACAATTATTGTTCCTTTAATAAACCCTTATATTTACACTTTGAGGAACCAGAATGTGAAAGAAGCTGTGTATGACATAATCCTAAAAAAACACTAAGAACTAATCAAATGGCTTATCAAATTTTACAACTTTTTAAAATAAGTTGATCTCAAATCACACAGTCCCCTGTTAAATTCCAAGTCATCGGAAGGGATTCTCTGGGACTGCCCTTGTCAGGGCAGGACCTAGTTTTCTGGAGATTTAGGGAAAGAGCAGCCTTCTTGGTGCAGTGCTGATAACTGTTTCCTCACCTACGATCATCAGGATCATCAGAATGGCTGGTCTGTCATCTTTTCAACCTCTACCCAACCCCGTGAATGTTATAGAAAATCTTTTATACCATTCTCAATTTCTTTGTATGATAAGGAGCTTGCTGGGCCTTGTTAACGTCTGGTGAGTTTAAGTGGGGTTGATCTTAGAGGTCGTCTTGTTACAGAATGTAATGTGTCTGTGTGGTTTGTTATTGTTTTGTTTTTATTGTGTTTTATGTTGCTAGAATGACAGTTAATTTTCCCTCTGGGGTATATGGGCAGCGTAACGGCATGACGTAGCACGCAGCACGTCACGCGGCACAGCCGCCCTCTACACCTCCCGTACCCCACGCTGACCTGGCTGTCCTAGGAGAGGAAGGATCCGGACCCCCCCGTGTCGCCTTGCAGCGGTAGTTAAAGCTTTTCTGTTTACGTTTAAACCTAGTTACAAAAATTTTGTTTTTCTTCTTTCATTTTATTGAAAAAGAATTATAGGAGGCATTACAGATTATTGAATAATTACCCCCTATGGTACAAGTAGCTATTTTCATTGTGGTTCTTTTCTGTGGAGACCTGGCTGTAAGTATATAAATTGATACAATTTTTACAAAGATGTTTAATAACCAATATTATTTATTGAATGTGTGTATACTGTCTTCTAACAAACAAACTTAGTTACTTAGTTATCTTTTTTTATAACTATTAGTTTTTTATTACACAACTGTAATATATTGGAACATAAATGAAATGAAAAGAACATACATTTCTCAAGAAACATTTTCAGCATTCCAGTTGCCACAAATCACTGTATTAATTCTTTTGGATAAGCAAACATCAAGCATTTAGGAGATGATGCCCCAGGGGGAGATGGCCCTATCAATCATGGTTGGACCCGCTACTTGATTTCCTATTAGGACAGTGTTTTCCTTGTGAAATCTTTATCTGATAATTCAATTTTAATTACATGTAGGGAGCCCTTTAGTTGTTTCGTGTTATACCATTGCGTCAGGCAGAGACTAACTGTACTATCTCTGCTCTATTCATATATGTGAAAATAAAGGTTTTCCATTTTTTTAAAAATCCATTTGTATGTTAATCCTTGTGTCTTAGTTATCATTTTAATAATACAATGAAAAAACCTTGCTATAGTTTCTCCTGCTCTTCATTATCATTTAACAATATAGAGAATAGAACTGTTGTTTCTGAGTTCATTTTGCTAGGATTTCATGTGATGCCAAACTTAAGAATATTTTTGTTCTATTTAATATTATTATCTTACACCTTCACAGTATTGGGCAACTTTATTATTTTATATTTAGTCTTCTCTGACCCAAGACTTCACTTTCCTATGTATTATTTCCTGTGTAATTTAGCTGTCATGGACATCTGCTTTACCAACACAGTGCTACCATATTGGAACATAAATGAAATGAAAAGAACATACATTTCTCAAGAAACATTTTCAGCATTCCAGTTGCCACAAATCACTGTATTAATTCTTTTGGATAAGCAAACATCAAGCATTTAGGAGATGATGCCCCAGGGGGAAATGACCCTATCAATCATGGTTGGACCCGATACTTGATTTCCTATTAAGAGAGGTTTTTCCTTGTGAAAAACTTTATCTCATAATTCGATTTTAATTACCTTTAGTTGTTCTGTGTTATACCATTGCGTCAGGTGGAACGGTGAGACTAACTCTACTATTTCTGCTCTATTCATTTGTGTGAGAATAAAGTTTTTCCATTTTTTTTAAAAATCCATTTGTATGTTTATCCTTGTGTCTTAGTTATCATTTTAATAATACAATGCAAAAACCTTGCTCCAGTTTCTCCTGCCATTCGATTACATTTAACAATATAGAGAATAGAACTGTTGTTTCTGAGTTCATTTTGCTAGGATTTCATGTGATGCCAAACTTAAGAATATTTTTATTCTATTTAATATTATTATCTTACACCTTCACAGTATTGGGCAACTTTATTATTTTATATTTAGTCTTCTCTGACCCAAGACTTCACTTTCCTATGTATTATTTCCTGTGTAATTTAGCTGTCATGGACATCTGCTTTACCAACACAGTGCTACCTGGTATGTTAAAAGGATTTGTTAGTCAAGGTCTTCATATTTCTGTACAATCTTGTCTTGCACAATCCTATATCTACTTCCTGATTGGGACGGCAGAATTTCTTCTTTTTGCAGTGATGTCCCTTGACCGATATTTGGCTATATGCCTCCCTCTGCGTTACTCTATGATTATGCACAAACATCTGTACAATCGGCTCATAGCTGGAGTTTGGCTTGGATCATTTTTCAGCACAGCTTTGACTTCTGGTTTAGCTATGAAGTTAAAGTATTGTAACAAATTTATTGACCATTTCTTTTGTGATGCAAGTCCTCTTCTTAAGAATTCTTGCACAGATACTTCTATGATTGAATTGCTGTCATTGTTTTCTGCAAGCATATTGTATATTTCTGTCCTTGTAACGCTGATCTCTTATATGAAGATACTACTAGAAGTAGTTAATACAGCTGAAGGAAGAGGAAGAGCTTTGTCCACTTGTTCTTCCCATGCCATTGTGGTGACTCTGATATACAGCAGCTGCATATACTTATATGCAACACCAGCACAAGGTCAAAGAGCTCATTATAATAAAGATGTTGCCATCCTGAATACTGTGGTGGTTCCTTTGCTTAATCCATTCATCTACACACTAAGAAATCTGACTGTTAGAAAATCACTCTCTGACATGTTACTACGCATATTCAACAAACATGAAAGCTCATTTTGAAGAGACTGTACAAAAGTAAGTAATATTACTGCTGCTCAATAATTGCGGAAAACAAAGGTAATAAAAAGTCATGTTTTAACAACATTTATTGAGCCATTCTGGGTAGTTGAAACATTTCTGGCATACCTAAAACAAGACAAATAGCAAATGTGTATTCTCTTCCTGAATTAATTGGCATTCAGGGGTACTGTTAAAAGACAGTCAACAGGGAGAATTTCAAGATGGCAAGGGGGTTACTGACAGTAGCAGTTATGGAACTGCCAAAGGTTCCAAAGCGAGAAGCCTGAGAGGGGATTCCTACATAAGGAGCAAAATTTGCTCTAAATTACATCTCCTGCTGTGGTGTCAACATGAGGATATGATTTTTTTTAAGTTTTGATAACTTAAGGACATGAGGTTTTGATAATGCTGCCTTCATCAAAGGCTTTTAAAACATCAGACATTCATGTGCTACTGGAACAAAGCAATAATTGGGTTCCCCTAGTGCAGAAATGCTAAGACCATGCCAGCCATGGCAGGAAAAGGTGGTTGATGGACAGAGGCCAATCACCCAATATTTAGCCCCTAACAACCGTACCCATGTCTACTATGGTCATGGCTGTAATTGGCCACCGTTTAAGTGACCTTGCTGTATAAGAGGTTCTGTGTCCTGTACTAGCAAGATTACAGAGAGGAGATACAGCTGCTGCTTGAGATCGGTAAGACAGACAGGGACTTTACAGGGCAGTGAGGTAGGGAGATGTATATTATCACACAGTACTATGCTCCAGTACCACAATGTTTCCAGAAGCCTTGAAACAAGCAATTAGCAGAATTGGGAGCTTTGCATATCTATTTAAACCTTTGGATACTACAACCAAGACAATTATGCTTGTCCTCATCAGCATCATATTAACATTTCTTTGGACCATCCCTGCCAGGCAAACATTTGATTTACAAATTACTGACAACACTACTTTTCTGATGTTTGTATCAGTGTGCATGTGTCTGTGATCTTTCCGATGCAGGTATTCGTGTGTGCTATTGCATGACAACATAAATTTTCTGATGAACGTATTCAGGTGTACTATTCTATGACCACACTATTTTTCTGTTGCTGTTAATTTCTTTAGCATAAGCTTAATGGTCAACAGTCCAAAGTATCCTATTCTTTGAACAATAAAGTTCAGACACTGCATGCACATTTTTGCAGAGATGCCAGCCTTTACAGACCAGAGTGAAGTTGGCCCCCCACCTTGTTAAAAATCAAACAAAATTGGTGTCATACGTTTGTGCTACATTTGTGCTGGTTTGTGCTGGTTGTGGCCCCCCACCTTGCTCAAATCAAACAAAATTGATGTCAAACGTTTGTGCTACATTTGTGCTGGTTTGTGTAGCAGAAATTTTCGTTTGTGCCGCTATCATTTTTAAGATATTAGTGGAAGTTTCCATAGGGCATCAGAGGTCAACCAACCCCCCACATTGCCCAAATCAAACAAAACTGGTGCCAACATTTCTATGTTGTGCTGGTTTGTGCTGCTCAAATTTTTGTTTGTGCTGCTTTTTTTTTTAATATATGAACACAAAAGTAAAGGTCAAAAGGTCAACCAGCCCCCCCACATTAACTGAATCAAACAAAACTGGTGTCAAACATTGCTACGTCTGTGCTGGTTTGTGCAGCAAAAATTTTCATTTGTGCCACTTTCATTTTTAATGTATGCTTAGGTGTTTACATAGGTTAAGGTGTTTAGGATGAACTGGTAAAAAACAAACCTAGTGACACTTCCCTGGTTTGATCACCAGCGGGAGCTAGCAAACACATTGGGGGTCATTTACTAAGGGCCCGATTCGCGTTTTCCCAACGTGTTACCCGAATGTTTCCGATTTGCGCCGATTTTCCCTGAATTGCCCCGGGATTTTGGCGCACGCGATTGGATTGTGGCGCATCTGCGCTGGCATGCACGCGACGGAAATCGGGGGGCATGGCCGAGCGTAAACCCGACAGATTCGGAAAAACCGCCGCATTTAAAAAAAGAAATGTGCCGCTTGGGACGCTCTTACCTTCACTTGGTCCGGCTCAGATGCTTTTCAGCGTAGCAGCGCCACCTGGTGGACGGCGGAGGAACTACCTTGATGAATCCCGGCCGGACCCGAATCCAGCGCAGAGAACGCGCCGCTGGATCGCAAACGGACCGGGTAAGTAAATCTGCCCCATTGTACTTTGGAAGAAATGAACTCTGATGACCTCTGGAAAAAAGTATGAATATATGAAAAATTATAGCGGCACAAATGGAAATTTTTGCTGCACAAAGCAGCACAAATGTAGCACTCACGTTTGCCACCAGTTTTGTTTGATTCAGTTAATGTGGGGGGGCTGGTTGACCTTTTGACTTTTAATTTTTTGTTCATATATTCAAAACAAAAGCAGCACAAGCAAAAATGTGAGCAGCACAAACGTAGCAGAATTGTTCGGCACCAGTTTTGTTTGATTTGAGCAATGTGGGCAATGTGGGGGGAGGGGGGCTGGTTGACCTCTGATGCCCTCTGGAAACTTCCATTAATATCTTAAAAAACGATAGCGGCACAAACAAAAATTTCTGCTGCACAAACGTAGCACAAACGTTTGACACCAATTTTGTTTGATTTGAACAAGGTGGGGGGACCAACTTTACTCCTTAACAGTCCTTGATATCAGTAGCCTGGTGTCAGGATTTTAACTTTGGCCTTTCGGGTTGGTTCTCTACCACTGTGCTATGTGGTCTGATTGTTTATACCTGTCTTTTTGTTAGTGGTGTTTCTGCATTTACTGCTGGGGTTGTTAGGTCTCACCTGTGTTAATTTGTGTTATCCTATCAGGAGTGGCTGTGTGGGAACTGTTCAATTTGCAAATTGATAGTTAGGACGGATAAGTTTAGTGATTCACTTGCTAAGAAAACATATTAAATTGTACATTTTATTAATTGCATCTGGTGTAGTCTATCAACTGTTGTGCCTGTGTGGATTCAAGTGCATTGGGATTACGATTCGAGAACTTTGTATCAGAATTATAACTTCGGATCAGATTGTTATAACAGCAGATGGCAAGGGTCTGTGGCATTGACAAGATCGACCTGGGACCACGAGGAGGAAACACTTTTCGGAAACTTGAAAGGATTGAGACAAAATGGATTGTGAAATTGCAGACTGTTGCTCCTCTCGGCCTAAATGAAAAAGTATCTTTCGCTTCACTTGTGTGAAACTGTTGGCATCTGAGTCTGCTGGAAGACACTAGTGTTCTTAGATATCTTGGGGTACATGGTCGCATACATGATTGCATTTTGCATATAACTATATGTGGCTTTTGGGTAAATAGGTATGATTCTTGGTAAGTGCTAGTACTTCCACTTGGGTTTATTGCCATCCTAATTGTATTGTTTTTATTTAATATCAGCAGCTTCAATGTTTTTTTAATGTGGTTTAGTCTTTTTTAATCTTGAGAGTAAAATCTCTGTCCACTTAGTCTTTGGATTATATTTTCATTTATATTAATATTTCTCACAATTGTCACACCACTTGTTTTTTTCACTTGCATTTTAATTTGCACCTATTTTATATATATATATATATATATATATATATATGTTTTTTTTTTTTTTCCCTCCACGATAAATCCACATCCAATAGTACTGCACTAGACTTAGGTTCGGTCCTTTTTTGATTTAAAAAAAATAATACCCTCAAAGTTATCCAGTTCTTTCTGTCTGTCGGCCAAGTCCCCAATTAGTTTTTTTAGGTGCATACATAACCTCTGTTCTGGCGTCCCTCAATTTCCTTTTCCTTTCCTTTTTCAATTCATTCCACCTTCTTTTCTTTGGCTTCCTCTTGTGTTTAAATTACAAACATTGTTTAGACAATATTCCCTTATAACCTTTACCACTTCCACCACCATCCTTTGTGAAGAGCCGTGCCTCTATTTTTTTAAACAAAGAAATTCTCCCCTTATTTTTTTTCCCCCTCTCTAACCACTACTTCTCTATCTCTCAATACTACTAAACTCCCGCCCACCTATTCCCTCTCTCCTCTAACCCTACTCTCCTCTCAACCCCTACCCTTCTCCCCATCGCACTACTTTCCCCTCTCTCAGCTACCGACGTCGAATTTCTCTATCAACTCCTTAAACCCCCCCCACAATCAATCTTAACCACCCCCATTGAATCTATCCATCTCTAAATTTTTCTTCCCTTCTTATTCTTATCCCAGTTTCTATGAACGGTGTATGTCCCGAGATACCTCTTGTTCATATGAGACATCCATTAGTGACTCAATTGTGTACTTACATTCCCTAAACAATAATCGATTCGTGAGTATTTTAAATGTGTTTGTTTGAAAAGCAAGAATCCTCATTCTTCCTCCATTTGGATATTTTTCCTATTCCCATCCAAAGATCCACACTCGCCCAACTCTTCTAATAAATCCTAAATTTTTATTGTTTCTATTCCTCCCTTTCTTCCCTTTTGTTCTATTTCCATCATCTTCTACTATTCTAGTGTCAAGTGTATTATTTTTAAATCCCCACAACTAACAACATTATAATCCTCTTTTATCTATCAAATAGAGTAACAACACTTCAGCGCCAAAAGGAGGTGGAATTATATTGTTGGCCAGAACCATTTTTTTCCCAAAGATACTGCAGAAAAAAAAAAATATATCTTCCTTCTTTATACTATTTTAGTTGAATATACTTCCACTGGAGGATTTTTATGAAATAAAATTGAACAAACCCCTGAATATGAGAGTGATATGATAGAAACTAGTACCGATCCATCCTTTACACAAAACTTTTACTTTATCTTTAGTCAGGCGTCTCTTGCAAACAAACAATAGCCAGTAGGTAAGTCCTAACATTCAAAACTGCTAGTCTTTTAAGTTTTTGATAGACCTCTAATAGTCCAGACAGAATATTAACAACTTCTTTGGTCATAGATTGCTCTTTAGATCATATAGGGGTCCTAGGATAGGATCTACTACTAACTGGAAGGGGGAGTAAAAGGAGGGAATGGCCACGGAGAGGAGACAGGAAGAGAGATAAAACAAAACAAAAAAAACAACAAACAAACAAACAAAAAAAAAAACACAACCCCACCCCAACAATTACCCCACCATCCAGGTAATCCTAAACCTACATGGCACTCCTGTCAACCCCCCCAATACTCCCCATATTCATTTGGTATGCTTTCTCAGCCTCTTACCACTTCATCTGGTGATCATATATTTGAGTAACCCCTCATAAAATATTTTCAAACTAGCCGATTATGAGGGGTTTTAATGCCCTTTTCCATTAATTGTTTTTTAACATCTTTAAAGCAAGCTCTTACCTTTGAACCTCTGCTGGATAATCTGGAGAAAATAAAACCTTGTTGTTATTCACCTCACATCTTCTGTCTCCTAACTTCTTAAGCACGGTCTCCTTATCATTACTTGAGAAAACCTCACCAACAGTGTTCTTGGTGCAGCTCCTGGGGTTCTTATCATTGAGGAACCCATGGCTCTCTCAATCTGAAAGAACTCTGATGTTTCTTAGGATCCACAGTTTTTTAAACCAATCACCCTCCTCCTTTTCGGGGACCCAATTACCTCAGATGTGTCCTCCTGGATCTGTTTTCAAGATCCAGAAGTTTCTGCGCCATGGTTTTATTAGACTGCTTTAGCTCCAGGAGTTCATTTTCAGCTCTGCTGTAGAGTCCTCATTATTGCCGAGTCTTGTCTCTATCTCCTGTAACCTTTCCCCAAAAACCGAGAATTCCTTCCTCATAGCAGGATATAATCTAACTTGACCTTTTTACAAACCTCAAAACATTGCTTGATCTGTTCTGATATGCCTTTCAAGGAGAGGTTCCCCCCTCCTCCTGGGACCCAAGGTTCAGACTCATGGGTTCTCTCCACACCTGTTTGTTCAAAAATTATCAATTTTTAACAATTTTTCTTCCTTTATTCTTCCCCCCCTGGTGAGAGGGTCCTTATTCTTAGTCGCCCTATTTTTGGTCGCCATTATCTTGTGTAACAAGCATTATACACCAACCCTATGGAATATCTTCTTTAGGTTAGTTACACAAGGCCCAGTGCTAATATAAAACAATGTGTCCTACAAATTAATGAGACCTATACCAAATACCATAGAATTTTCAATTATATCCCTGGATATGTATACTCTGTCCAAAAAACTCCCTTAATTAGCTGACTTAGGGCGCAGATATTTAATCCAAATATTTTTCCAGTATTCAAACGCCTAATGTTAGTATAGGTTCCTACAGACACAAGAGGTTAATACACAGAAGAAATAGCAAAACCTACAATCCGAGAAATACCAGTACATTACAGTATATAGTCCCGAAAAAAGATAACATATCCTATGCTTCTTGCAAAGTTATTATAAATATATAAATATTAGTCTAGGCTTAATTCACAAACAGACAGATCATTAATTATGAGCCCATATTCATATATCCATATATTAGTCCACTATTAACCCATAAGAGGACCGTAATGTTAGATAGATTTCCAGTAACTCCTAAGTTAGTATGCATAAGAAAGCAGAAGCGAAAAAGTTTCAGGTTTTAGATGGTTAGGTGTTCAACATCCAAAGCGCCTATTAGTTGTTAGTCCCACTTTTAAGATAAATTATATCCAACTATCTATCCAAATGAAAAATCCAACAAGATGTTCTCATTGAAGGCAAAATCTAGACTCCTATTAAATCGTTATGGAAAACAAGCTATTGCCATTAAATAAGCATAATAGGGTTAATTCGGCAGAAAAAAAAAAAAAAAAGCAAAGCCAGAAAGTATCAGGTAGGTTTGTTCGAATGGCTCCTCATCCAAGCGCCTATTAGTTGTTAGTCCACTTTTAAGTAAGTATAGTCCAAATACCAAAAAAGAAAAATCAAAAAGATTGTTCTCATTAAAGGCAAACCTAAATGACTCCTATTAAATCAATATGGAAAACAAGCCATTGCCATTAAAGAAGCATAGTAGGCACTAGTAGGCAAGAAAAAAAAAGCAAAAGCAGCAATCTACAGGTCAGAAAAAGATTTCTCCATACGTTACTATCACTCCAGGCCTGTTGCCAATCCTTCGATGCAGCCCTTGCCAGCCTCAGTGGTAAAAAAGAAGACAAACGGTTTTCCTCCGTATCGTCGGCGAACACCTCCGGGTTCCCACGGACTTCAGCCCACTGCCTCAGGCTGTTTCTGTGACTCCTTCGTTCCACCAGATTCTCACCCGTCGCACCACTCTCAAGCCAACATACGAGCTTCCTCTCTGCTTTTGCCTACGGCCAGTATCCTCGCGGTCACCTGGAGCTTCGGCTCGACAAGCTCTTTCCCACGGGCATCTCCCTCAGCTGTACCACCTCAAGGTCGACGCTACACTTCATTACCTTTGCATGGCTTCTCCGTATCAACAGGCTGCAGAAATTGGGAAGAAGACTGCCCGCCGCGCGAGCACGATCCCACGCTCTCATACTCCTCCTCCCCCTATCCAGTTGCAAGAACATCTTTTGTGTTAATATGGAAAAAAAACCCCCGAAATTCAGCGAAAATTTGGAAAAAATTCTTTATTCTCAGAGTTCTAAATCTCTACTTTTGATGCAGATAGTCACAGTCCCCAATCATTCATAACTTACATTTCCTAATGCTGCTATATTTTACTGAGAATGTTTGATGGCTCAGAATTTGGGGCCATTTTCAAATTTTTGGGAATATCACCAAAAATATTTAAATGGACCTGCTCAACTTTAATTGACTTGTGAGAGGCCTAAATAATAGCTAGAATTGTTAATGACGTAATGCCGTATGAAAAAGCACCTTTAAACTTTATTAAACCCTTTAGGTGTTTTATGGGTTAAAACAAAATGGAGGTGTGGTCTACAATTGTAATATTTTTTGACAATACATTCATTTTGGGTGGAAATTAACATTTGTAATGGATTAATGAAAAAGGCTCCAAACGTTTGATACCCAATTTCTCACTGAGTACATTGATGCCCTATGTGGGTAACCTGCTGTATGGGCGCACCGCCGGGCATAATTGGAAGGAGGCGCCATGCAGATCAGATTTTGCTATAATCACATTGTACAGGCTATATTTTTTTTTTGTTTTTTTATTTTAAAATAAGACCTTTAGGGGCTTATTTTTTTGCACAGAGATGCACTTTTCTGGTACATATTTTGGGGCATCTATAGCTAATTGGTGAGATTTTATTAACTCTTTGTTGGTGGAGGAAACAGAAATCATCCATTTTTAATTTTTAGGAACATTTTTTTTGTGTTTTTTTTGGGCCGTTTTACCATACTGTAAAAAGTATATTATTTTTATTGTATGGGTCCCAGATTACGAACGACCTTATTTATATAGTTTTTTTCCTCCCCCAATTTTACTGAATAAAAAGTAATTTGGCGAAAATGTTAATTTTAGCATACTCAACCCTTCATCAACATAACTTTTTTATTTCGGCTTACAATCTGGTTAAGGTTTTTTTTTTAGCGAGAAGGTTGTTCTTTTTTTTGGTGGTCTTATTTTAGGAGTGTGTAACATTTTTAAATCACTTTTAATAACATTTTTTAAGGGGTATTAATTAAAAATTATGTTTTTTTGGAGAATTTTTGAGGTGTTTTTTACACGGGTTCATTTTGCAGTTCCATAATGATTCTGTTTTTATTTTGGCAGATTGATAAACGGACGCATCGATACTAAATATGGTGGGGGTTTTGTATATTTTAATTCAATTTTATGAATAAACTCTAATTTGGAGAAAATTTTGTTCAGTTTATAGCATCACCATCTTTTCATATGCAGAAATTTTTTAGTTTTTGGCTTACAATCTAGTTAAGGGCTTATGTTTTTGCAAGAAGGATGTTCTTTTTTAGTGGCTTATTTTTAGACTGTGTAACTTTTTTAAATCACTTTTTAGAGACATTTTAAAGGGAGTAATTAAAAAATCTTTTTTTCAGACAGTTTTTTTGAAGTTGTATTTACGAGGTTCATTTGCGGGTCCAATAACATTTTTTTTAATTGTGCAGTGTTACGGACGTTGCGATACCAAATATGTGGGGTTTTTGTGTAGTTTTATTCATTTTTACTGAATAAAAACTATTGGAGAAAATTTTGTTCATTTTAGCATCACCACCTTTTCATATGCAGACCTTTTTGGCTTATTTTTTGCAAGAAGGATTGTTCTTTTAATTGGTCTTATTTTAGAGTGTGTAACATTTTTTTAATCACTTTTTGAGCTTTTTTAAAAGTATTATTAAAAATTATCTTTTTTTTGGAACATTTTTGTTTTTTTCGCTGGCGTTTTTTACGTGTGCAGGTCCAGTAACGATTCTGTTTTATTGTACAGAGTGTTACAAATGCGGCAATACCAAATATGTGGCGGTTTTTTTGTGAGTTTTGTGTTTTTTATACTGTATTAGAGTTTTATGGCTTATATTTTTATGTTTTATTTTTTATTTATTACTATTGTTAACTATTTATTAACTATTTGTTAACTTTAGTGTTTTTTAACTTTTTTTTACTTATACATACTTGAACTTAAACCAGCAATTCTCTGATCGCTGGTTTCACGTCCAATAACACTGCTCTACAATACTTATTCATTGTAGACACGTGTAAACGCATGCTCAGCAGTTTTAGTCAACTTGGAGATCAGGAGTCCCGGAGCACTCGGCAGACTTCGAGGCTGCCCAGAAGAGGATCGGATCAGCCGGTAGCGGCACGGGGATACCGATCCTATCAGGAACACCCTTACACGCCGTGGTCATGCGTGACCGCGGTGTGTAAGGGGTTAACCCCGGATCGGAGCCAGCTCCGATGCGGGTGTTAACAGCGCTTGTCAGCTATGATAGACACAGGATGCAATATAGTCCCGGTGCGCTAATACTAGCCGCCGGACGTAGTTAACTCCAGGTCACCTAGGGGTTAACCCACTTAGCTATTGCTTTCAAAAGCCAGCTGTCACAGTTAAACAGATTGCAGGAACCCGTGTAGAGAGAGCACAAGAGCTAGGCAAACAGGGAAGAGAAAATTGTCCTACGTATGACCAAGCTACTTCCTGCCCGGGGTTCGGCGTGCTGTGTATGTTCTTACCCAACTAGCTCTTGACCCCAACCACTTCTCTCTCTCTGAACACGAAACCTATCTCAAAGTAGGGAAAGACTAAAGAGACTAGGACTGCTGTACTAAATTTAGGCCCCCCCACGAAAAGATTGCACCAAGTACCTTGGAGAACTAGCAATGCCAGCAGCACATAAATACACAACCGAAACTGAATACAGGAAGGAGGGCATAAGGAGGACAGGAATAAAGGGCAACACTAAACATGTCTTGCAAGGCACCTACAATTACATAAACACAGACAAGGGGGAACAACAGGAAGTGGTGAGTGGATTAAGACAACAGACAAACTTCCGAATCTCTACCACAGACAAAGTAACAAGCTACTGAAGTATAGATGTCCATACAGAACAAAGCAAAAAAAAAAAGGGATCAAAACTTAAATTCAATCGAAAACATGTATATTTTGATATGTATATATGTATTATTTGGTGGTGGGGTTTGGGATGATCTAACCAATGAGAAAATCCACAATAAATCATAATTTCAAACACCCCAGTATACCTTGTACAGCAATACAATGGGGCAGATTTACTTACCCTCCATGCATGATCCCCGAAGTGCGTTCCCTGACCCAAGGCACAGCTGCCTCGACTCACTAAGATAGTGCACCCGACAGGGCCAATAAAGGGTCCCAAGGTCTGGAGCACCTCATTTAGGATGGGCCCCTGCAGCTCTGTAGCCATCGCAGGGCCCCCTTCCACAGCAATAAATGTGAAAAAAAAGATACCACATAATTATCCTATTCAAATATCAGTCCGCGCTCTAAAAAAAAACTCCCGTTATCTATTACCAAATAATGATACCACAAAATGTTTTAAATTGAAACACTCTCAAACCAATTTCCAAACAATAGCGCTACAATATGCAAATGTATCCCTCCAACTGCGACCCACGCTTCACCACAACACAAAGATAATACCAATATCCAGATAATGACCCAAGACTCTATACCCCTCACCAACAACTGACCACACTGTGCTCCTCACATATATCATATATACCCTCACACCACAACTGATCACTGTACCCCCACATATATCATATATACCCCACAACACCCAACTGTCAACACTGTGCCCCCACACAAAATCATATATATACCCCTCACACCACAACTGACCACACTGTGCCCCACAACTATCTATATAACCCCTCCACCCCAACTGACCAACTGTGCCCCCACACATATCATATATACCCCTCACTCACAACTCACTGATCACACTGTACCCCCACATATATCATATATACCCCTCACACCACAACTGACCACACTGTGCCCCCACACATATAATATATACCCCTCTCACCACAACTGACCACACTGTGCCCCCCCACATATATCACATATACCCTTCACACCATGTCCCCTATACAATCCCTATATACACTCACCGGACACTTTATTAGGTACACCTGTCCAACTGCTCGTTAACACTTAACTTCTAATCAGCCAATCACATGGCGGCAACTCAGTGCATTTAGGCATGTAACATGGTCAAGACAAATCTCCTGCAGTTCAAACCGAGCATCAGTATGGGAAGAAAGGTGATTTGAGTGCCTTTGAACGTGTCATGGTTGTTGGTGCCAAGGGCTGGTCTGAGTATTTCAGAAACTGCTGATCATACGGGATTTTCACACACAACCATATCTAGGGTTTCCAGAGAATGGTCCGAAAAAGAAAAACATCCAGTGAGCGGCAGTTCTGTGGGCGAAATTCCTTGTTGATTCCAGAGGTCAGAGGAGAATGGGCAGACTGGTTTCGAGCTGATAGAAAGGCAACAGTGACTCAAATCACCACCTGTTACAACCAAGTAGGCAGAAGAGCATCCCTGATGCACAGTACGTCAAACTTTGAGGCAGATGGGCTACAGCAGCAGAAGACCAACCCGGGTGCCACACCTTTCACTAAGAACAGGAAACTGAGGCTACAATTTGCACAACTCATCGAAATTGGAAAGTAAAAGAATGGAAAAACGTTGCCTGGTTGATGAGTCTCGATTCTGCTGCGACATTCGGATGGTAGGTCGAATTTGGCGTCAACAACATGAAAGCATGAATCCATCCTGCCTGTATCAACGGTTCAGGCTGGTGGTGGTGGTGTCATGGTGTGGGGAATATTTTCTTGGAACTCTTTGGACCCCTTGATACCAATTGAGCATCGTTGCAACTCACAGCCTACCTGATTATTGTTGCTGACCATGTCCATCCCTTTATGACCACAATTACCCACATCTGATGGCTACTTTCAGCAGGATAATGCGCCATGTCTAAGCTGGAATAATCTCAGACTGGTTTCTGAACATGAACAATGAGTTCACGTACTCAAATGGCCTCCACAGTCACCAATCTCAATCCAATAGAGCATCTTTGGGATGTGGTGGAACGGGAGATTCGCATCATGGATGTGCAGCCGACAAATCTCGGCAACTGTGGGATGCCATCATGTCAATATGGACCAAAATCTCTGAGGAATGCTTCCAGCACCTTGTTGAATCTATGACACGAAGAATTAGACAGTTTTCTGAAGGCAAAAGGGGGTCCAACCCGTTACTAGCATGGTGTACCTAATAAAGTGGCTGGTGAGTGTATATATATATATATATATATATATATATATATATATATATATATATATATATGTTATAATAATATATCATATTTATGGTATATAATATATATATATATATATATATTATATAATAACATACCACAAGATACTGTATCTACCATACTCAGACCAGCCCTTCTGGCACCAACAACCATGCCACGTTCAAAGGCCACAAATCACCTTTCTTCCCCATACTGATGCTCGCTTTGAACTGCAGGAGATTGTCTTGACCATGTCTATATGCCTAAATGCACTGAGTTGCCGCCATGTGATTGGCTGATTAGAAGTTAAGTGTTAACGAGCAGTTGGACAGGTGTACCTAATAAAGCAGTGTGGTCAGTTGGGGTGTGAGGGGTATATATGATATATGTGGGAGCACAGTGTGGTCAGTTGTGGTGTGAGGGGTATATATGATATATGTGGGGGTACAGTGTGGTCAGTTGTGGTGTGAGGGGTATATATGATATATGTGGGGGCACAGTGTGGTCAGTTGTGGTGTGAGGGGTATATATGATATACGTGGGGGTACAGTGTGGACAGTTGGGGTGTGAGGGGTATATATGATATATGTGGGGGCACAGTGTGGTCAGTTGTGGTGTGAGGGGTATATATGATACATGTGGGGGCACAGTGTGGTCAGTTGTGGTGTGAGGGGTATATATGATATATGTGGGGTACAGTGTGGGCAGTTGTGGACTCTATTGTTATGCTAAAATGAGACTGCTGGGAATAGGGGAAAATCCTTGTATTTGGTAAGTAATTGGCTTAGTGATAGAAAACACTAATGGCACATTCTCATATTGGAATGACGTGTAAAAGTGGATTTCCACGGGGTCAGTATTGGGCCACTTCTATATTTTATTAATGACCTTGTTGTGGGTGTACACAGTCAAGTTCAATATTGCAATGATACTAGCTGTGTAAGTAATAAAACTGATGTCGAAATTTTTAGCATTACGAGGGATTTGTTGGAAGCTTGAGGAGTGGGCAGAGAATGGTGATGAGTTTAATGTAGATAAATTAAGTTTTGCACTTGGGCCATGAACAAAAGTATAACATTGTTAAACAGTCATTAACTTGGTTAAAACTGGCTGAAAAGGACTTGGGGTATGGTGGATGGTAAATAACTTTATTAGTGACCAGAGCCGGCGCGCCCGCTGCTAAAGCAAGTAAAATTAGCATCATGATATACAAAAGAGGATAGATTTCTCATGATAAAGACCTAGTTTAAACCTTACAATTCCCTGTCAGACCACACATGATATTGGTGTACAGTTTTGGGCACCAGTATATAGAATATCAGGAGAGAGCTGAAACGGTGCAGACGAGAGCAACCAGATTATTAGGGAACGGGGGGACTAGACTACTTGTACAGATACAAAATTTGGGATTATTAGAAATAGAAAAAAGACACTGAGGGAGACTTCATTACATGTACAATACCTGAACGGCACTAACAGTACAAGGATCTCTCCAAAATCTTTTTATACCTAGGCCTTTGCCAGGACAGGGTCATCCTCTGCGCCTAAAGAGAGGCAATTTTACCATCAACATAGACAAGGTTCTTTACTGTAAGAGCAGTGAGACATGGAACTCTCTGCCGCGAGAGGTTGTTATGGCGGATTATGTATGTGTTTCAAAGAGAGCCTGTATGCCTTTCTAGAAAAAATATCATGGTTATGGGATTAAAACATTTATTTAATTCGTAAAGGCTGGACTTGATGACTTGCGTCTTTTTCCAGCCTTATATTACTTGATAGTATGCAGCTATAATTGTTTTTTAACAACTTTGGACAGTCAATCATTCTAAGATTCATATTTCTTTTTTTAAAGACAGATGCAGTTTTCTAAATTAAACGGAACCTGGGACTATTGATTATCTGTTTTGGATGTTTTGGCGTTCAAACCAACTAGTCTAATTTTGTTTTTAAATGGGTTGCTAGTTCATGTGATACTTTACTTATCTTTGCATTACAACAGTGGGGGAACATTTTATGAGGCTTGTGTATGCGTTTTCATCTCTAACTTAGCAATTAGGCCTAAAAATGGTTGGTCTTTAAGGTTAAAGCTTTTCTGTTTACGTTTCAAACTAGTTACAAAATTTTGTTTTCATTTTTCATTTATTGAAAAAGAATATGGGAGGCATTCAGATTATTGAATAATTACCCCCTATGGTACAAGTAGCTCATTTCATTGTGGTTCTTTTCTGCGAGACCTTGGGTAAGAATATAAATTGGAACAATTTTTACAGAGATGTTATATAACCAATGTTATGGTTATTAATGTGAGTATAACTGTTGTATACTGTCTTCTAACAAACCCACTTAGTTCACTTGTTATCTTTTTTATCATTTTAGTTTTTATTACACAACTGTAACTATTGGAACCATAAATGAAATGAAAAAACACTACATTTCTCAAGAACATTTTCGCATTCCGAGTGCCCACAATCATGTATTAATCTTCTTTGGTAAGCCAAACTCAACATTTAGGAAATGAGCCCCAGGGGAGATGGCCGTATCAATCATGGTTGGACCCACTACTTGATTTCCATTAGAGTGGTTTTTCCTTTTGAAATCTTTATATCGGACATTCAATTTTAATTCATGTAGGAGCCCTTTAGTTGTTTCGTGTTATACCCCATTGGCGTCAGGCAGAGACTAACGTACTATCTCTGCTCATTCATATATGTGAAAATAACAGGTTTCTTCTTTCTTTGAACAATCCATTTGTATGTTAATCCTTGTGCGTAGTTATCATTTTATAATACAATGAAAAAACTGCTTCCAGTTTCTCCTGCTCTTCATTATCATTTAACAATATAGAGAATGAAACTTTGTTTCTGAGTTCATTTTGCTAGGATGTTCATGTGATGCCAACTTAAGAATATTTTTATTCTATTTAATTATTACTACACCAACCTTCACAGATATGGGCAACTTTATTATTTTATATTTAGTCTTTCTGACCCAAGACTTCACTTTCCTATGTATTATTTCCTGTGTAATTAGCTGTCATGACTCTGCTTACCAACACAGTTGCTACCTGGTAGTTAAAAGGATTTGTTTAGTCAAGGTCTCATATTTCTGTACAATCTTGCGTGCACATCCTATATCTACTTCCTGATTGGGACGGCAGAATTTCTCTTTTGCAGTGATGTCCCTTGACCGATATTTGGCTATATGCCCTCCTCTGCGTTACCCTATGATATTGCACACATCTGTACAATCGGCTAAGCTGGAGTTTGGCTTGGCATTTTTCACGCACAGCTTTGACTTCAGGGTTTAGCTATGAAGTTTAAAGTATTGCAACAAATTATTGAACATTTGTTGTATGCAAGTCCTCTTCTTAAGAATTCTTGCAAATACTTCTTGATTGAATTGCTGTCATTGTTTTCTGCAAGCATATGTGTATTTCTTTCCTTGTAACGCTGATCTCTTATATGAAGATACTACTAGAATAGTTAATACAGCTGAAGAAGAGGAAGAGCTTTGTCCACTTGTTCTTCCCATGCCATTGTGGTGACTCTGATATACAGCAGCTGCATATACTTATATGCCAACACAAGCGGAAGGTCAAAGAGCCATTATAAATAAAGATGTTGCCATCCTGAATACTGTGGTGGTTCCTTTGCTTAATCCATTCATCTACACACTAGAAATCGACTGTTAAAACCACTCTCTGACAAGTTACTACGCATTTCAACAACATGTAAAGCTCTTTTTGAAGGACTGTTGTACAAAGTAATAATATTACTGCTGTCAATAATTGCGGAAAACAAAGGTAATAAAAAGTCATGGTTTTAACAACATTTATTGGAGCATTCTGGGTAGTTGAAAAACATTTCTGGCATACCTAAAACAAGACAATAGCAATGTGTATTCTTCTTCCTGAATTAATGGCATTCATGGTATTGTTAAACAGCCAAAAGAATTTCAAGATGGCAAGGGGTTACTGACAGTAGCAGTTATGGAAACTGCCAAAGGTTCCAAAGCAGAAGCCTGAGAGGGGATCCTACATAAGAGCAAAATTTGCTCTAATTACATCTCCTGCTGTGGTGTCAACAGAGGTATGATTTTTTTTAAGTTTTGATAACTTAAGGACATGAGGTTTTTGATAATGCTGCCTTCTTCAACAGGCTTTTAAAACACATCAACATTCTGTGCTACTGGAACAAAGCAATAATTGGTTCCCCAGTGCAGAAATGCTAAGACCATGCCAGCCATGGCAGGAAAAGGTGGTTTGTGGACAGAGGCCCATCACCAATATTTAGCCCAGACACCGACCATGTCTACTGGTCATGCTGTAATTGGCCACCGTTTAAGTGACTTGCTGTATAAGAGGTTCTGTGTCCTGTACTAGCAAGATACAGAGAGAGATACAGCTGACTGCTTGAGATCGGTAAGACAGACGGGACTTTCAGGGCAGTGAGGTAGGGAGATGTATATTATCACACAGTACTACTCTATGCTCCAGTACAACATGTTCCCAAAGCCTGTGAAACAAGCAATTAGCAGATTGGGGAGATTTAAACCTTTGGATACTACAACTAAGACAATTATGGTTGCTCATCACGCATCATATAACATTTCTTTGGACCATCCCTGCCAGGCAAACATTTGATTTACAAATACTGACAAACACTACTTTTTCTGATGTACGTATCAGTGTGCATGTGTCTGTGACGAATGCTACCTTTCCGATGCAGGTATTCATGTGTCTATTGTATGACAACATTCTTTTCTGATGAACTATTCATGTGCACTATTCATGACCACACTACTTTTTCTGATGCAGTCAAGTCTTTAGCATAACCTTATTGTTCAACTTCTAAAGTATCACTTCTTGAACAATCTAGTTCAGACACTGTGTGCACATTTTTGCAGAGATGCCACCTTTACAGACCAGAGTGAAGTTGGCCCCCCACTGTTTAAAAATCACAAAAAATTGGTGTCATACGTTTTGTGCTACATTTGTGCTGTTTGTGCTGGTTGTGGCCCCCCACCCTTGCTCAAATCAAACAAATTGATGTCAAACGTTTGCTACATTTGTGCTGGTTTGTGTAGCAGAAATTTTCTGTTGTGCCGCTATCTTTTTAAGATATTAGTGGAAGTTTCCATAGGGCATCAGAGGTCAACCAACCCCCCCACATTGCCCAAATCAAACAAAACTGGTGCCAAACAATTCTGCTATGTTTGTGCTGGTTTGTGCTGCTCAAATTTTTGTTTGTGCTGCTTTTGCTTTGAATATATGAACACAAAAGTAAAGGTCAAAAGGTCAACCAGCCCCCCCCCATTAACAACTGAATCAAACAAAACTGGTGTCAAACGTTGCTAACGTCTGTGCTGGTTGTTGCAGCAAAAATTTTCATTTGTGCCACTTCATTTTTAATGTATGCTTAGGTGTTTACATAGGTTAAGGTGTTTAGGATGAATGGTAAAAAACAAACCTAGTTCCCGGTTTGATCACCAGCGGGGAGCTAGCAAACACTTGGGGGTCATTTACTAAGGGCCCATTCGCGTTTTCCCAACGTGTTACCCGAATATTTCCGATTTGCGCCGATTTTCCCTGAATTGCCCCGGGATTTTGGCGCACCGCTTGGATTGTGGCGCATCTGCGCTGGCATGCACGCGCGAAATCGGGGGGCATGGCCGAGCGTAAACCCGACAGATTCGGAAAAACCGCCGCATTTAAAAAAAGAAATGTGTCGCTTGGGACGCGCTTACCTTCATCTATGATCCGGCTCGGTGAACCCAGCGTGCTCAGATGACTTTTTAGCGTAGCAGCGCCACCTGGTGGACGCGAGGACTACCTTGATGAATCCCGGCGGACCCGAATCCAGCGCAGAGACGCGCCGCTGGATCGCAAACGGACGGGTAAGTAAATCTGCCCCATTGAAGAATGAACTCTGATGACCTCTGGAAAAAAGTATGAAATAGAAAAAATTATAGCGGCACAAATGGAAATTTTTGCTGCACAAAGCAGCACAAATGTAGCACTCACGTTTGCCACCATTTTGGTTGATTCGTGTTAATGTGGGGGGGCTGGTTGACCTTTTGACTTTTAATTTTTTGTTCATAATTCAAAAACAAAAGCAGCACAAGACAAAAATGTGAGCAGCACAATGTACAATGTTTCGGCCACCAGTTTTGTTTGATTTGAGCAATGTGGGAATGTGGGGGGAGGGGGCTGGTTGACCTCTGATGCCCTTGGAAACTTCCATTAATATCTTAAAAACGATGAGCGGCACAAACAAAATTTCTGCTGCACAACGTTTGTGACACCAATTTTGTTTGTTTGGAACAAGGTGGGGGGACCAACTTTACTCCTTAACGTCCTTGATATCAGAGCCTGGTGTCAGGATTTTAAACTTTGGCCTTTCGGGTGGTTCTCTACCACTGTGCTATGTGGCCTGATTGTTTTATCCTGTATTTTTGTTAGTGGGTGTTTCTCTGTTTACTGCTGGGGTTGTTAGGTCTCACCTGTGTTAATTTGTGTATCCTATCAGGAGAGTGGCTGTGTGGGACTGTTCAATTTGCAAATTGATAGTTAGGACGGATAGATTTAGTGATTCCACTTGCTAAGAAAACATATTAAATTGTACATTTATTAATTGCACCTGGTGTAGTCTATCAACTGTTGTGCCTGTGTGGATTCAAGTGCATTGGGATTGCGATTCGAGAAACTTTGTATCAGAATTATAACTTTGGATCAGATTGTTATAACAGCAGATGGCAAGGTCTGTGGCATTGACAAATTGACCCGGGACCACGAGGAGGAAACACTTTCGGAAACTTGAAAGGATTGAGACAAAATGGATTGTGAAATTGCAGACTGTTGTCTCCTCTCGCCTAAATGAAAAAGTATCTTTCGCTTCACTTGGGTGAACTGTTGGCATCTGAGTCTGCTGGAAGACACTAGTGTTCTTAGATATCTTGGGGTACATGTGCCGCATACATGATTGCATTTTGCATATAACTATATGTGGCTTTTGGGTAAATAGGTAGATTTCTTGGTAAGTGCTAGTACTTCCCTTGGTTTATTGCCATCCTAATTGTATTGTTTTTATTTAATATCAGCACTTCAATGTATTTATGTGTTTAGTCTTTTTAATCTTGAGAGTAAATCTCTGTCCACTTAGTTCTTGGATTATATTTTCATTTATATTAATATTTCTCACAATTGTCACACCACTGTTTTTTCACTTGCATTTTAATTTGCAACCTATTTTTTAATAATATATATATATATATTGATATACGTATTATGTATTTCCGTATAAGTTTATATATTATTATATTATAACATATATATTATTATATTATAACATATATATATATATATATATATATATATATATATATATATATATATACACTCACCGCCACTTTATAGGTACACCATGCTAGTAACGGGTTGGACCCCCTTTGCCTTCAGAACAACTGTCTCAATTCTTCGTGTCAGATTCAACAAGGTGCTGGAAGCATCCTCAGAGATTTTGGTCCATATTGACATGAGGCATCCCACAGTTGCCGCATTTGTCGGCTGCACATCCATGATGCGATCTCCCGTTCCACCACATCCAATCCCAAAGATGCTCTATTGGATTGAGATCTGGTGACTGTGGAGGCCATTTGAGTACAGTGACATCATTGTTCATGTTCAGAAACCAGCTTCTATTCCAGCTCTTTAGACATGGGCGCATTATCCTGCTGAAAGTAGCCATCAGATGTTGGGTACATGTGGTCATAAAGGGATGGACATGGTCAGCAACAATAATCAGGTAGGCTGTGATTTGCAACATGCTCAATTGGTATCAAGGGGCCCAAAGAGTTCCAAGAAAATATTCCCACCCCATGACACCACCACCACCAGCCTGAACCGTTGATACAGGCAGGATGGATCCATGCTTTCATGTGTTTGACGCCAAATTCGGACCTACCTCCGAATGTCGCAGCAAATCGAGACTCATCATACCAGGCAACGTTTTTCCATTCTTTCTACTTTCCAATTTCGATGAGCTGTGCAAATTGTAGCCTCAGTTTCCTGTTCTTAGCTGAAAGGTGTGGCACCCGGTGTTGGTCTTCTGCTGCTGTAGCCCCTCTGCCTCAAAGTTTTGACGTACTGTGCATCAGGGATGCTCTTCTGCCTACCTTGGTTTGTAACAGGTGGTGATTTGAGTCACTGTTGCCTTTCTATCAGCTCGAAACCAGTCTGCCCATTCTCCTCTGACCTCTGGAATCAACAAGGAATTTCCGCCCACAGAACTGCCGCTCACTGGATGTTTTTCTTTTTCGGACCATTCTCTGTAAACCCTAGATATGGTTGTGTGTGAAAATCCCAGATATCAGCAGTTTCTGAAATACTCAGACCAGCCCTTCTGGCACCAACAACCATGACACGTTCAAAGGCCCTCAAATCACCTTTCTCTCCCATACTGATGCTCGGTTTGAATGCAGGAGATTTGTCTTGACCATGTCTACATGCCTAAATGCACTGAGTTGCCGCCATGTGATTGGCTGATTAGAGAGTTAAGTGTTAACGACAGTTGGACATGTGTACCTAACAAGTGTCCGTGTGAGTGTATAGGGATTGTCATAGGGGACATGGTGTAAGGGTATAGTTGATATATGTTGTCTTTATAGCTGCCTCCACATGTTGTCTCCATTGCTACCTCCACACGTCATCTCCATAGCTGCCTCCAAAAGTCGTCCACATGGCTGCCTCCATACATCGTCCCCTTAGCAAACGAGCTGTATCTGTCAAAATTTTTGGTTGTTTTAACGACTTCCACATCAAACTTGTTATCTTTGTCTCCACCCTGCTGTGTTATGCACAAAATATACCGCCAAACTTTTATCACTTACTGATATTATGTCACTGCTACTTGCGCATCTGTTTACGTTCCCCTCCCCTGCCATAACCAGGCTAAATACTTATAAGAACAGTACTACATTTGATCTTATACAAAATGTTCTTAGAAATGTTGTTTGTAGCCCCCGTCTGCTTTGAAATATATAATTTTTTCAAAGTAAATGCTTCTGGCCCCCAGGCCCTTTTCGGGTGGGGAGGAGCACAGAGGCAGGGGCTTGGCCAGGCGAAAGCTCGCCTGGCAGCAGACCGCCAGCTCCATCCCAAGATCCAACTAACTTTTAACTGCAGCACCTTTAATCTACTACAATCTTACTGCCTCCATACATCGTCCCCTTAGCAGAAAAGCTGTGTCAGGCAGAATTTTCGGGTGTTTCACCAGATACATAATGGAACTCGGCCCATTTGTCGCCGCCATGCTGGAGACCTGAAGTTTCAATCATACCAGCGCAATATGGATGCCCCATACTGTCGCTCTTAATCATGGAACCATTTCCTAAAAAAAAAAAAAATAGAACCGCTATGCTATTCCATTATTCCTAGATGAAATATTCTAATGACCCCGCCTTCTTTGAAAATTATAATTTTTTCAAAGTAAACGCTTCTGGCCCCCAGGCCCATTTTGGGTGGGGAGGAGCCCAGAGGCAGGGGCTTGGACAGGCGAAATCTCGCCTGGCAGCGGACCGCCAGCTCCATCCCTAGATTAGGCAGCCTCATAGGCATCCATGCATGCTGCCCCTGCTGTTTCCTGTCCATTTTGCCTACCCGATCCTCCACAGTGTTCACCAATGTCTTCATGCGCAGCGTTCAACTGTCTATACCCCAGATACTAAACCGCAAGAGGAAATACAGCACATCGTCCCCTTAGCAACGAGTTGTGCCAGGCTACATTTTCGGGTGGTTTACCGGCTGTGATTTTCTGGTGTTTTATATGGGTCACTCATTTTGAGAATGGATGCAAAGCTGTATGACTGAGTGCGCATCCCCCCCACATGCCTCCACACGTCGTCTCCATAGCAGCCTCCACACGTCCTCTCCATAGCTGCCTCCACACGCCGTCTCCATAGCTGCCTCCACACGCTGTCTCCATAGCTGCCTCCACACATTGTCTCCATAGTAGCCTCCACACGTCGTCTCCATAGCAGCCTCCAGACGCCGTCTCCATCGCTGCCTCCTAAAGGAACTAGTAGTAGATTAAAGGTGCTGCAGTTAAAACTATGTTAGTTGTGGGCGTGGCCTGGCTGCCGTGTGAGATGGCCGCGTGAGGAGAGTGCTCCGGCTCCACTACCGTCTAGCAGCAACAATTCCGGGCGACCAGAGGGCACAATGCCCAGCAAGTTAGCTAGCTCCCTTCCCTCCTCCATGGGGAGAAAGCGGGGAGCTAAAGAAACAGGAGGGAGGCAGATTGGACACTACTTTCCTCCGGACCCGCCGCGCGGTGCCACGAGGAGGCAAGATGGCGCCGCGGACCGGACTCCAGCAGGCAGAGAAGCGCCGCTCAGCGCTCTGCCACAGCGCAAAGCACGAGTAAGTCCCCTGTCGGGGAATAACTCACCTGCCCCCTTCGATGTACCGGAACGCTGGAGTCTCGACTCGGGCTCTCTCCGGGCACCAGCTCATCTCTCCCCTGCTCAAACGGAGGAAGACTGCAGCATGCCTCCGCTCCTCCTTCACTCAGAGGAGAACTCACGGGCCTCGGTAGCCTCCCTGCAAGAGGCAGAGGTCTCACCTTCCAACAGCCCAGCGAAGCAGCGGGCTAAGAAGCAAGACTCAGCACATCACATCCAGGTGAATGATATACCTTCTCACCAGTCTGATTTTTTTGCCACATTCCAGGCTTCAGATAAAACGGTGTCTGAACACACACTCATGTCTATGCTTATGGCACTGCGATCCTCCCTGCATACGGATCTGTCTGCTCTTATTAAACCTATTCAGACCTCGATCACAGAGTTAGGAGAAAGAGTGTCACACACTGAAGATAAGATAGCATCCTTTGTTGAATCACATAATGAACTGGTAGATGCCCATAACGCAGTGGAGGCTTCAGTCTCATCTATTCAAGCAAAACTTATAGATAATGAAGACAGGGATAGACGTAACAACGTCAAGATAAGAGGCATTCCTGAGTCAATCCTTGCCTCCCAGCTTAAAACGTACGTCCAGCAATTAACCAAATCTCTCATTCCTGACCTGGCGGACTATGAATTAAGCATTGACCGCGCTCACAGAGTGCCTAAGCCTGCCAATCTGCCGGAAACAATTCCTCGAGATACCCTGGCTAGATTTACATTCTACCACGTTAAGGATCAACTGCTTGCGCAATCCAGAAAACTTGCCACACTTCCAGCACCGTATGACCCCATCAAGCTCTTCACGGACTTGTCAGCGGCCACTCTCCAGGCTAGGAAAGGTTTTGCACCTATTACTGCTATATTGAGAGCGAATGACATCCCCTACAGATGGGGCTTCCCTACTAAAATCTTAGTGAAAAGACAAAATACAATTGTGGCGATAAGCAACATTGAAGAAGGTATGGCAACCCTGGACTCCTGGGGCTTACCCAGATTGGAACCTCAGCATACAACTTCTTCTAGCAACCTCAAGCATCTAGACCCAGGATGGAGGAAGAAGAAGAACACCTGAAGAAAGGAAAAGGTGGTGGAGCCGACCTCAACGTCCTTACGTTTCCACAAGGACAATTTTCCCCCAGTGTGGTACCTATCAAAAAACGGGTACAAAATCTCTTGTTTATCCTTATGTTTTTATACATAGTTAAAATGTTTTGTAACGTTTGCCCACATTACTATTATCTACCATCCATTAAGGTTGTCCCAAGGGAACCACTACTTATGAAGGAAAGTAAGAATACCCCCTTTAGCATGTCTCTAAAGTATTTCTTATGGCATTGTCTGTACTCTCATTAAATGTTAAAGGGCTAAATAGTCCTTTTAAGAGATCACAACTATGGAATGAGGTGAAGAGACAAAAGGGAGACATTGTGTGCTTGCAGGAGACCCATATTTGCTCCGCAAATCCCCCAAAACTTTTCCATCCGTCTTATCCACATATAATCTCTTCCTCCTTCCATAAAAAAAAAGAGGGGTCCTTATTGCTTTGAAATCCTCTTTAGCAATAGAGATACAAAATTCCATTATAGACCCTCAAAGTCGTTATATAATCCTGGTTTGTAAGATAAACAACTTGCACTCGAACGAGCATCAAGCTCGGACGAGTATGTTCGCTCATCTCTAGTAAACATTAATCTTTCAACATAAAAATCATTATGGCGCCATGGCCATGTTGAAATCGTGCTCAGTATATATCAACATATAGAGATTAGCTACCCATTCAATAAAGACTCCTGGGTCCTGGGCTGTGGTCAATATCTCCCATACGCGCATTTCGCGTTGTTGTCACTTCCTCAGGGGGCATGTATACATACTCGTAAGAAAATTTATAGCAGCACTCGCAAATATAAATACCACTCAGGTGCACTTCCCAGAACCCGGACCAAAGTTCCTACAAAGTATAGGTAAAAAGAAAATGGCAGCACTCCGAGATTCAATGTGAAAAGAACGTACTGGTTTAGGCTACATTCACACACATGTATGGGGGACGTATATACGGCCGACGTATATACTGCCGATATACGTCCCCCATACACTCCTATGGGCTCACGGCCCTGTACACGTGCGGCACCGTACCGCTCCGTAGCACGGGAAAAGATAGGACATATCCTATCTTTTCCCGTGATACGGCGCCGTGCGCTGTATCTCCCTATGGAGAGGGGCGGGGGTGAGCAGCGCTCATCCCCTGCTCCTCTCTGCAGCGCCGGAGTATACATCGTGTGAATGTAGCCTTATTCCAACATGTGCCGAAACGTAGCTTAATTCCACATTGAAACTCGGAGTGCTGCCATTTACTTTTTACATTATGAAAGTGAATGATTTACTGTTTGCTATAATCAGAGCAATTTTCTATAGTAATAGTTCAGATGGAAGTAAATAATGGTGCCACCATCACTTTAAGTTGTTGTACGGTGAAAGTTAGTGCTTTAGTGTTTGTATTTGCGAAACAAAGGTACAGATGACCTTGGCACCCGAACAAAAAGTCAGATTACAATGAGACAATCATTTTACTTTTATTTGTGCACTGCACCAATGATGTATGAATAGAAAAGTAGACATATTGGGGCACATTTACTAAGGGTCCGCACACCGCATTTCCGCCGGGTTTCCCAACTTGCAGTGCATTTAACAGGGGTTTTTGGCGCACGCGATCTGATTTTGGCGCAATTGCGACGACTTTCATGTGACATAAATCGGGGGTGTGGCCATCGGACAACCCGACTTATTCAGACTAAGTGCGGAATTTAAAATTCAAATTGTGTCTCAAGACTTGCACTCACATACACCGGGAAGAAGAAGGTGACCTCTGGCGGACCTCAGCAGGGAAGCGACACATGCAGGATCTCGGGCACACGATCTTAGTGAATCGCGCTGGACTCGTCGGACAACTCACCTCGGGGATCGCGACAGGACCGGGTAAATAAATGTGCCCCATTGTTTTACCATACATAAGGCTCGCATAATAATGTTATGCTTCTAACTTTGTGAGAACAGTTTGGGGAAGTCTAGTGTGACTCCTTAAAGCCATGCTGGAGGGAGTTTGGTGGCCTGCACAGAGCCCTGACCCAGTTGAGATTGAGTACCAGGCACTGATGTCAAACATCAGTGTCCGATTGATACATTATCTGACAAAAATACCCACAGATTAACTGCAAAATCTCATAGAAAGCCGTTGCAGGACAGTAGAAACTGTTAAAGGGGTTGTCTTAAATTTTGAAGTTATAATAGGGTGGTTGTTGTGGGTCTGACTGCTGGGACCCGGATAGTCTGGCACGCACATAGTCAGTGAATGCTGTTCTGTCGGTCCATCAATAAGTAAGAATGGAATCCTGATCTCCAGATTGCTGGAGGTCCGGATCTCCTGTACTGAAGCTGTAATGTTCCCGTGGTCCAGGGCTCTGGGGGCTTAGTCTGCCAGTATGGGCACTGGGGGTTTGCTGGGTCTTGGTCCCTGCTGGTGTTATGTTGCATGATGGATGCCATGTGATGTCGCACACAATAGCGTAGGGACCCACTGAAGTGGTTAGTGGCCTCATGCAATTTGATAGAAATGTGACTAAGAACTTTCTAGTTTTGCCAATGTAGCGTAGCATCAATAGATCATTTTATGGATATGTGGATGTGATCCTTCTCTCCAGATCTTTCTTCTCCAAATGTTGGTTTATGTAATGTACTTGTTTGCCAATATTTTTGTAGTGTACATAGGCAGTAACCCATCTTTTCTGAAGAACTTCTTTTAGCAATCAGCAACACGATTTGCCTTTATTAACAGCGTTAAATGCAGATTATAAGCCTCACAACACAATAGGGCCGATGTATTAAGAGTACCGCTTTGTGCTCTGTTCTTAATTTTCAGCTCCACCGGCGCCACACGTGCCAGAATTACTAAGAAGTTCTGAACTTGTAATAAATGTGGTGCATCACTAGCACCAGAAATAAAAACTGCACCAGCCAAGGGGTCGGGCAGATTAAGGTGTCCACACCATGGCCTGACTTGTTCCCCGCCAACATTATTTTTAAAGTGGCAAGTGATGTCCTAGAGCGCAGAAATGTTACAAATTCAATTGCATGTAGATATGCAAGGCATGATACATCGAGTGAAATACAAAGGACGCACAAAGCACGCTGCCGGTTAGACTATATACAGCAGTGTGTTGCGTATAACCTCATTCACGTACTTTATGCTTTACTTTGCTGAATATTATTGATACCTAGGTGTGAACCCAGATGGAAAAAAAAAAGTTAATTTGTACTTAACACCCTGCTCACCTAGAAATAAAACTTTTACTGTATATAACACATATTCATTAATGTACACTATAAATGAAAAAAAATTATATCAGCGCAAGTCATGTTCTGACTCTAGTTATTTTGGCATGTAGCTAATACACATGACCCACTGCGTGAAAAATGGGTTAAGACTGAAATCTTCATTTTAAAATAGAGTAAGAGGGATGCAGTGACCCAATAACCCATCCTCGTGACTCCCCCCTCCTCCTCCTCCTGCCAGGTGTAGTTCTTCTGTGTGACAGCGTGAAGTGGCTGTAGCCTCGATGCTCAGTGGTGGGAGGGAAGGTAGCCCCAGGCCAGACTGCTTCATTACGGCAGATAGTTTGACAAGGCAGCCGTCAGCCACAGTGCTCTGCATTGTGCTAGCGCCTCTCTCCTCGCTGACACGCATTCGCTTCTCTTTAGGAGACCTGTCCTGCTGTAGGTTTTATGACTTGTCTTCTGGGCAAACAGATTCAGCCACCAGGCTCCAAATCGAATTACATCCCTTCCCTCCCTTATTCTTCCAACCTTGACGCTGATAAATCACCTATTCCACCTGCACAAGTATGAGGCTCTAAAGACCGGATAACGAGAGAGAGCCTACAGCATTCTGCAGGGCACTGCTGCGCTAGTGAGCACAATTGGGGTCAGTTATGGACAACCGGACACCAGGAGACTGAGCTATTTCTCTGAAAGTCTCACCGGGCTTTGTCCAACGCATTCAATGACACAGTGGCCTTGGACGTGCTTGTTATATTAACATTTATTGCTAAATGCTACGTACTGCGCTAATAAAGTCACATGCTAAAAATTTTTTTAAAAAATGAACAAATTGATGTAAAACTAGTGATGCCTAGTGTATGAGAAAATGCGATGCAATAGGGGTATGATAATACTATTCTGTAGGGTAATTAAATTCTTCCAAAGTCATGTAAAGATTTTACTTTCCTGTTTCTAATAAAGAATAATGCCCTAAAGACCCGCAATGCATTCTTTAAAGAGCGTTTGCATACTCATGAAAATTGGTACGTATCTTAGGACTTACCATTAGGAATATGCTCGGACCGTGTGGTGGCCGTATTGCACTGATCTGAACACCGCAAGAAAGAACAACAGTGCCAAGGAATAATCATGAACTATGATTCCGGACTCAGATCCGTCCATTTAATGCGTCCACCACACGCAGTCCATGTTTCAGGTGGGTAAGACCATATCTGATAAAAATAACAATATAAGTCACATAAATTAAATTAATGTAAAAAAATATGTTACATACATGGATAATATGTGTACTGTATGACACTGTAATTGTTGTGCAGCATTTGTACATGTATGTCCACCTTTATAGGGGTTGGCACAAGATTTAATAACCAATCCACGAAAAAAAGGGTGCATGCTTAGCAGCGTCCCTCATTATCTATGGCACTGTTGGAGATATTGCTAAAACATTTACTTCCACAGTGAGCTACAATGTGAATACACCCCCCTCTTCTCTATCCAGACCCCATTCCTGTAATCAGTGAGGTTGGATTCCAACCAATAATCATTTACCTGTAAAATTGACCAAATAAGTTAGGTTTGCAAATTGCTTATGAACAAACCCCAAGATTTAAAAAATAATGGGGAGGTTTCATTAAACTCTGGCTGGGTATTAACTTGTTAAATATCCTCTTCGTGGTGGTCATCATAGAAGCCCCCCTCTGTCCCCTGTGACGTCTATGGTGGCCAATGATCTGTGTCCATGACAGCGCGTTGTCTATGTGAGAATCCAGGGCTTGTCATTTCTGGAAATCTGTGCCAGTGGCAAAAATCACCATATACTACAATACAGCTGTATCACAGTATATGGTATGAAGGATCAGACCCCCCTAGGGTAAAAGTACCCTAGGGGGTCTGCATATATGGTAACAAATATCATGTTTGATTTTGATTTTCTTTAAGTAAAAATAAATTTGGACTATATTTGGTATTTTACTTACTTTGTTCTGAGTTACAGCCAGTTAAAGTGTCACCTGTTCATCAGGCACTTTACATGCAATAAAATTAAAAGAAGTGCAAATTTATTGTTTATAATGACGAGGACTCTATAATAATATTTGTATTCAGTACAAAGAGAATTCTCAGCTGATATATAAAAATGTGATCTCAAGTACTGTTTATAAACTTCAACAAAGCAAAGTGAGGACATACAATATGTGAATATCTTGATCAGACAACGGCAGCAGCTGGCAGACTGGCAAAGTGTTGTACTAAGGGCAGTCAAGCACACTCTTCCTGTATGCTCTTCCACCAGTCTGCCACCTTGTTATTGAACTATTAGGCTGGCATGCCTTCCCTCCTTTGTCCTTTCATAACAGGCCAATGTCACTGATGAATATTGAAGATTTTCTTCTTTACAGGAAGGAACCTTGCAAAAAAATAAAGGGCAAGGTAGATTTTATGTAATAACTGACAATAAAATTAAGCAGCAATAACTTATTGACACAAACATTTTTTCTTTTTGAAGAGACAAAAGAAATACAATTGATTCATTATGACAAAACTCTATTTAAAAGCTTTGTATTGTGTATATTTGGTAATTTAAAGGAAATCTCCAATCAAAATCCCTCATGATAAACCATTGACACTTACTCAAAGATCCAGGCGTCAGAATCAGTGGTAGTGGACTCTCTGTACCACTGTGGATGATAACATAAGTTGACACCTGGAAGCGAAGTCTAAGTGGCACCCGGTTTTAACCAGAGCCCACCACAAAGCGGTTGGACTTGCTGCGGCATGGTACCACCAGGTCGTTCACAGACGTAACTTTGTCTGCGGTCAGGGACAGGCATGAGGTCAGGACAGGGAGCACAGGATCGGAGTCAGGAGCAAGGCAAAAGGTCAAGGCAGGCAGTGGAGGAGCGGAGTCAGGGACGGAACCGGGGTCACAATGGGAATTCAGCAAACAGTCACAAGGCATAGGGAACATCTTTCTCTCAGACACGAGGCACAAAGATCTGGCGAGGTATGCAGGAAGAGTCTGGCTTATGAAGGATTCCAGGAATGGCCAGCACTAATCAATGGTGTGCTGGCACTTCAAATCTTTGAGAGCTGCCACGCACACGCCCTAGGAGGCGGGGACACATGTGCCAGACAGCTGGAGCAGGAACGAGGACGGGTGAGTTGGACCGCTAGGGCACTGGGACGAAGAGAGGAGCACGGGTGAGCCCGCGGCACAGTGACTGCGGCAATCTTCTTTTATTTGTTATCCATGGCCCCTTCCTTCTAAAATCAACTTATGATGCTAATGATCTGTCTCCATGCCTTGTCTCCACATGCTGAAACACTGTGCAGGAGCACTTTCCTGCTCTCACTGTGTGCTGCTGGCATGACATTATAGTAGGCAGAGGAAGGTGGGAAGTGCAGAGGGGATAGGAGGAGACCATGTAACAGAATGTGAAGCTACAGCATGAAGGGGCTCTGATAACACCCCACATAGTACTTCTGGCTCATTAGCATTACCATAGTCACACTCCCTGGACCTATGAGTAAGTGGCCCTGGTTTATCATGTGTGATATTGATGGCAAAAGAAAAAATATTTCAATAAACTAATTCCATATTTATTGGTCACTGATTCAAGTACTGAATGGTGTACATAGGTTCAGGTCTGCCATAAAAGTGTAATTGTCAATATATATACCCTGGTACTTAAATCACCATAATTGTGGTTTTATTCTTACTGCAAAACTGACAGGGTGCGAAATATATTATGTATTTTTGTCTCTTTCATCCGTTGTCTTGATGCAAAGGGGGCAGGGCTGAAGTATCACTAGGGGCTCTTCAGGCTTAGGTTAGAAACACATGACTTCAGCGCCTGCTCAGTCCCTGAATCACAGACCCTACAGTGGTTGGATATCACAGACCAAATACAGATCTGACAAAGGGAGCATCAGACTGATATATGATAAAAAGAGTCCCTTCTTCCCTGCAAACAACAGCGCCAAACTGTTTTGGCGGAGACTAATGGACTTCACATATAAATATGATGTACGCAGTCCCATTCTCCGCATTGTGTTTGGCCAGTTAAATCTGGCAAATGCAAGGTCCGTCATTCACTGACTGACTATATCTAGTTTTTATTTGCTCCAGATAAATTTTGCCACATTTCTCACTCAAAGACAGGCTCCTAGTGAAAACATGGTGGAAACTTAACACAAAATGGTGCACCAGATTGCTTTGCCTTGGGACTTGGATTCATAAATACCCCCAGGTCCATGTGGTTTTATTTCTAGTCCTGTTGTTTTACTCAAGTTCCTATTATCTAAAGTTTGTGGCCAAGACCATAGAATCTATTGTATGCCCTAGTTCAGTGATGGCTAACCTATGGCACTGGTGCCAGAGGTGGCACTCAGAGCCCTTTCTGTGGGCACTCAGGCCATCACCAGAGATGACTCCAGGTATCTTCCTGCAGTCCCAGACAGCCCAGGACTTGCTGTGCACAGAGCTATTTTAAAGTGACAGCTCTACCTGGGACTATTTTCTGCTTTAATGGTGTCCTCAGGGTGCTGGTATCAATGAAAACTGTGACAGAGAAGGGAGTATAAATCATAAATTAAATTTCTGTGTTGGCAGTTTGCAATAAATAAGTGGTCTTGGTTGTAGTTTGGGCACTCGGTCTCTAAAAGGTTTGCCATCACTGCCCTAGTTCCTAGAATCCAATTCAAAATTAGCAATTAAGCAATTCCATGAGTCAAAGGAACTTTGGTTGGGAAACAAAGATTTAGATGGTTATTTATGAAATTTTCATATTAGAACAAACATTGTGCACCTTCAATTTGTTATTTAGTGGCTTTCGATATTTCGCCGGGAGGATTTTCTAGTCATTTAGATAAACTGGTGCAATGCCACTATGTATATATTTCATCTGGAATATGCAGTATTTTGCCATTTTAATATTTAATATCCAATTTGATTGCCCTACTGTTTATAATATATATTACACAATGGGTATATTTTCTTTTAATACAAGCTCTGTAAGTTCAGCAATGATTCCTTCTATGAATGATTGTTTATTATGTGGATGAGGATGTTCAGAGAGCTGACATGATGCCACATGGACTGCTATGGAGTTCTATTGTCTGTGATACATGGTATTTGTTATTACATTTGCATAAAAAGAACACCTAAACAAACTAAACACATAACAATCACTTAAAGTACATATTTAAAGGGAACTTCTGATAAGCTGGAGTCCTGCAAATGGAATAATGGATCCCAAGGAATGCAAAATATTCCTGGCTATCGATAGACACCTTAAATGGAAAAAAACGTTACTTCTCTAAAAAGTAAACATTAAGGGAATGGATGCAAAAAACTAAAACACACTCACCTCAAACTGGTGCATCTCGTGTTCCTTACCCAAGCAATTAAATTTTGACATATGTATAAACAGGAAGTAGAAATCACTAAATGTTATACAAAATAACCTTTTGTTGCAATGTTACCCCTTATTTAAGACA
This sequence comes from Engystomops pustulosus, assembly GCA_019512145.1. Lineage (NCBI taxonomy): Eukaryota > Metazoa > Chordata > Amphibia > Anura > Leptodactylidae > Engystomops > Engystomops pustulosus. The sequence continues at coordinate 228,520,492 of CM033641.1, read as the reverse complement.
TTGTTACCCATTTTAAGAAAAAAAGGACTAGCCATATGTTATTATGAATTGGATTAGCTGCTGGGCCAATCAGAAACTATAGTGCTGTGGTCACTGGGAATTAAAATTCTCTCAGTCGCTTCCTCCATCAACTGTTCCATCTATTAGAGGCTGACAGTAATATATTAGAAGTATTCTATTAAAGAGTTTATTATGAAGTTCCCATGCTGGAGATGATCTTTAAATTGCTATAACTTCTTGGCCGTCAAACAGTTATATATTCACTTGTCTTTTATACCAATTACTATTTAAAGAAAATCTACCTTTAAAATCAAGCATTATATACCGGCAACACTTTTGGGTTTTTCTTGGTTATAAGCTATAATCACCAACATTAACATAAATAAACACTTGAAATAATTTTACTCTGTAATGAATCTGTATAATATATAAGTTTTTCTTTTTGAGATTAATTAGTGAAAAAAATAATATCTTTTGACATTCTTATGTATTGAGATGCACCTGTACTGTATAAGGCTTCATTGCATGTGGAAGTTCAGATCGCTTGTCCGCAAGGAAATCAGTTCATTTTTCTTAAAATAGATCATTATTGTGATATTTGTGTGTTACATTCCAGAGACAGACCCCAGGACAAGCACAATCAGTAAAAGTTAGATCCCATCACAAAAATCTGGAGTAGAATAGAACTATAATTATAGACTCATAGGCGTCAATTTTGCATTACCTCTGTAGAGGCACACAATGGTTTTTTTTCCCCCGATTCAGAATTTTTCCCTAGAAACATTACTGTATTTTTATCCAGAAGTGCTGCCCCTTAGGGAGAATATTTCCATAATACGGTGCCATATGGAAGCACCATACGACGACACATGGAGTGTCTACAGCTCCTTAGCAGGACTCCATGTGCCGCCGTACAGGCTCCACGCACACTCCGCTGTCTGCATGACGTCTTAATGTCACTACAATTGCATCAATAAATGTCAGCTACATCAATAAAATATATCATGTTACTGGGCATCTACATTCAGCTATTTTTCTTTTTTTATAAATCAGTGGTTGACTTCTATTAGGAGCTGGAGCACAGCTTGTTACCACTCATTTCCTGCATGTTCATGTGTCCCTTGTTTATAAAATTATTAGTAGCAATTAAGAACATTAAATATTCTCTACAGAACAGACATCAGGAGATAAAGAAAGCAGGACGATAGGCTGAAACCACAGACCGAAAGACAGTAAAATGAGCCAGGTCCCCTGAAACCAAAGTACACATATGTCAGTCCTAAAGAAATGCAGGAATTACTACAAAATGAACTTCAAAAATCCTAATATTTATTACATTCATTGTTTTAATCTAAATGAAAAAAAACTATTTCACTAGCTTATATGGGTGTCCATTTGAGGGTGTTTGAGGTCTTCATGATCAGGGAAAAATTTCTACCCTAAAATGTGTAATTTTTTTTTTCTTTATCAGGACAAAAGAGGTTTTGCAGTTACAGGGATGAATACTAGTTAAAGGGGTATTCTCATGTATAGTATTTATGACATTTCTGCAGAACATGTCATTAATACATAACAGAAAGAGGACCAACCACTGTGACTCACAGAATGGACACACTGCCGCACATGCTGTTCTATGGGAGTGTTCCAGGTCTCAGTAGGCCCCTGAGCGATGAAACCCTGAGCGATGAAACTAAAACAGTCTCCTGTTCCCAAAAATATTTCTGAGTTTATCATCCCAAATAGCACCCAAATAGTTAATTTATATACAGCCACCTCATCTCCTATGAATTCATTAGATACAGCCCCCATCACCCCCTTGGATTCCTTATGTACAGCCTTAGCTCCCCCCCCCAGCAGCTATGGGCCCCGATACTTGCCCAGGTAGCCCAGTGCTGGTGCCAGACTTGCCTGAAATAGGCACAATTTCTGGTGCACAGCCAGGAATTGAGCCTATTTCCCAATTACTCCACCTCCACGCCAATTGGGCATGGATGTGGAGGGGGTGCAGTCATTGTCTCAGTGAGACGGCATGGGGCGCTCCTGTATTGTGCCTCTGCACTGCATATACACTGTGCCCATTCAGGTAAAGGCTAGGGTGCAATTCTACACCGGGTCAAACCTGGCATAGAAGTGCCTCATCGTTGCCAGGACTTTTCAGGAGGAGGAGCCTCCTGATAGATCTAGCGGACAAAAAAAGAAACAAAAAGACAACAAAGGAGGATGGTGCCTCATGTGATAACGTTTACGCAATGAGTAGCAGAAAATGCTCACCTGGTACACACTTGTGTAGTCGCAACAAACAATGGGTTAATGTTTCCTTGAAGGTCCAGTATATGTCGTTGTTAGAGAAAGCAGCTCCCAAGCACTCCAAGACTGGTATCCAATGGAACCATAAGAACCGTCTTCTACCTCATAGATCTAGTGGACGTCTTGGGGCACTATCATATGCCGAGCACTTAGCACCAGTGTATGATAAATGTGTCCCAATGGGTTAAGAAAAAAAACTGATGGATAAAAAAAATTAAGCTAAGTGGCTGTAAATCGGCCATGAAAAACTGACAATATTGCAATTTATTTTAGGCTGAGAATCATCATGTTCATGTGCAGTAAGCCTGTGTGATTGCTGATTGTTTGACCACTTTATTTGATGGATAGATGGAGCTCCTTACTCCCTGTCATGCATACAATCCCTCCATTGCAGAGGGGACTTTTGGACTACCATTTTGATAAAAACTTAGCAGTGATAGCTTTAGCAACAAGAAAATGATCCCCTTTGATAATGCACCCCTGGCTACATCAGCTATACAACAGCAGCATCCCGATGGCATGACACAACCATCCTGTATAGAGTATTGCATCAATTTTATTTTTTAATTTAACTTTTTGATGAAATTTTAAGAAAACTATTGTTAGGGAATTAATAGCAAGTCAAAAGTATATGCAACTAAAAAGTGGGAAAGGCCAAAAAATAAAAACATAAATGAAATAAAAAGGACCTTGTGTCTCCAAGCCCAAGATATGATGTGGACAGTAGACAAACTGCACAAGTGAATTAAAGACAAATGATTCAGAGCAGGCCCTAGCCTGTCAGCATCTGCATGCTTGACTGAAGTTGATTAGGTGTGAGACAGTGCGCTGCCTACCTGTCTCACAATAAAGCATCGGGCAGAAGCTAAATTTAAACCTTCTAGGTTCACATATACTCCTTCACGCCTGATGTCGATGTATGGGTATTCATGTGGCTGCTTTATATTCAGGACACAGAAGAAAAGCAGGATACAGATATAAAGGGTCCCATAAATGGTAGCACACATATCTTGTGGTGAACGTAAACCTAAGTGTTAGGGTGTGGAAGGCAACATGCTCATGTCAATAAATGAATGTGAATTTCTCTAGGTCTTTGAAAATCCCCAGAATTTATTTATTTATTTTTTTTCTTAATTCTTTTTTATTGAGATTTTAATATTACATTTATATTTATAACAGTACATCATAGCAAATATAAGGTTCCATCAAAACGTGTTTCTATATCGTGACTCCATTTAGGTACTATTTAACGTAATGCAGCTACTTTACAGACATAAATATGTCTATTCCCTATTAAGGCATGAGATTTTAATATCTCAAACACTTGAGAAACAGCAAAAAAGAAGAAGAGGAGACAGAGGGAGAGGAGAGAAAAGAAAAAGAAAAAAAAAAAAAAAGATAATAGTAATAATAATAATACCTTATATACTCGAGTATAAGCCTAGTTTTTCAGCACAAAAAAATGTGCTGAAAACCCAAACTCGGCTTATACTCGAGTAAAAAATATATAGGTTTTTGTGGTAAAATTAGGGGCCTCGGCTTATACTTGGGTCGGCTTATACTCGAGTATATATGGTAATTAAACAAGAATAAGAATAGAGAAACAATTATATAGTAGGCTTTGAACTTTTATAAAAATATATCATTATTCGATGCATGTATTATCCATTTTTCCCATTTATTATCAAAGTTGATTGTTATTAAGATGGCTTTCTCGTTCAAAATTTTCTCATATTGATAGATTCGCCTAAGATTCCTCATAACTGACTTTAAATCTGGGCATTTTGGCTCTTTCCAATATAATGCTAGGGCTTTTCTTGCTTCTGCTAGCATTCTAGCTACAGCCCATCTGCATTCTGGCGGGATTATCTCCATATTTAAATTCAGAAGAGCAAGTTCGGGACTTAGCTCAATTAGTGGGCACCAGATCTGCTTGATCATATTATGGACTTCCCCCCAAAAAGTTTTAATACTGCTGCAGTTCCACCAAATATGTAATAGGTTTGCTCGCTTCTCTTTACAGCGCCAACAGCTGTCACTTTCTAATTCAGAAAATTTTGCTAGTCGCGATGGAGATACGTAGCATCTTGTCTGTAGCTTACGAAGCGTCTCAATGTGGTTTATGCAATAATATATTTTATATGGTCGTAAAACGGCTAGTTGCCACTGGCTAGGTGAGAATGAATTCCCCAAATCCTTCTCCCAATTTATCATATAGCCCAGTTTTTTTTGGCACTCAGTACTCTGCAGGTCTTTATAAACCATAGAGATTCCTCCCTTCAATGTATCCGTCCCATATAGGAATTTATTAAACTTGGAGCATTCCAATGGATTTTCCCTTATCCTCTTCAATAGATTGTTTTTAATAACCCAGCTCTTTACACCTAAATATTGCATAAACAGTTTATTAAATAACAGCTCATCTTTGCATAATGTGGAGAGAGGGATCAACGCCCCATTGGCAATTAAATTCTCTAAAGTCCTGATGCCTAATTTTTCCCACAGATGTAAATGAAGGTTTAGACCTATTTCCTTCAGAAATTCCAATTTGATATCTCCATAATTAATATTTATACGCAAATTCTCTTTATTTTTTTTATTCCAAGTATACAAGAGATCCTTTGTTGTTCGTAAGAAAGGTTCTAACCTAAATGAGGCCAAGTATTTTAATAAAATGGCCCCCTTTACTGTAATCGGGCCAATTTCTGCGTCTTCTATTTTGGTCCAAACGTTATTATATTTATTGTCCCAGAAACACTTAGTTTGCTCAATAATTGCTGCCTTATGATATAATACAATATCGGGGACTCCCAACCCACCTTTCTCTATTGATGTTATCATTGTTTTTCTATTTATCCGCGACGCCTTACCTGCCCATATAAATTTAAGAAACAATTTTTGTAGTTGTCTCCAATATTCCAGAGGAAACCTAACTGGTATACATCTCACCAGATATAGAAAGTACGGTATAAGATACATTTTTACTAAATTAATTCTTGCGACCCACGAGAAGGGTAATCTAGCAAATTTATCCAGTTCCCCTGTTAACTTTATCATAAGTTTTTTTGAATTTAGTTTAATAATTTTTTCAATCGATTTATCGATTAAAACTCCTAAATACTCTATTCCCTTCGTAGGCCAAACAAATTTAAAGGTAGTTTTTATTGCAAGGCTTTCGATCTTGGAAGTATGAATCAAGATAATCTGAGACTTTTTTTCATTCAATTTATAAAGGGAGACCTCTGCATATTCATCTAGAACCTCCCTCAATCTAGACATAGATCTCATTGGATCTTGGCAGGTAATAATCACGTCGTCTGCATATAATCCAATAGTATAGATACCTGATTTAGTAGTAATTCCCTTGATTTTGCTATCCAATCTGATAATTTGTGCAAGCGACTCAATATATAGATTGAAGATAAGAGGTGACAGGGGACACCCCTGTCGAGTACCGTTCGAAAGGTAAAACTTAGTAGAGTGAAACCCTGCATTTGTTACTACTGTTGCCGATGGCTTGCTGTATAACGACATTATTGCGTTCAGATAGCACCCACTAAATCCGAAGCTTTCCAATGATGCATAAAGGAACCCCCAGTGCACCCTGTCAAATGCTTTTTCAGCATCTAATGACAGGACTGCACTGGGGGCCCTCGAGGCATCGGCTATCTGGACCAGATCAAGCAGTCTTCTTGTTGCGTCTCTTGTCTGCTTCCCTCTAATAAAACCAACCTGATCAGGTGACAATAATCTATATAATACAGCCGACATTCTCCTAGCTAATATAGATGAGAAGATTTTAAGGTCCGAGTTTAAAAGTGAGATTGGCCTATAATTTGATGGAATACAAGGATTTTTCCCACTTTTATGGATCATAATAATTTTAGCTTCCCGCATTTCTTGAGGGATAACCTCACCCTCAAGAAATTTATTAAAAAGGACAGTCAGATACGGAATTAGTGTCTCACTAAATAATATGTAATATTCATTAATTATCCCGTCTGGACCAGGGGCTTTTGATTTTTTCAACCTTTTTATTACATCTATTACTTCCTCCCTACTAATAGGTCTATTTAGCTCTTGATTTAGCTGGTTACCAAGTCTAGGTAGACATGCAGACAAGAGGAATTTTTTTATTTTTTCCTCCGGTGGATCCTTATACTCTACTGCTTCCTTCAAGTTGTATAATGACGAATAATAATAATAATAATAATAATAATTCTTTATTTATATAGCGCACACAGATTACGCAGCGCTTCACAAGCATGTCAAATTGGTCCCTGTCCCCATGGGGCTCACAATCTAAACAGCCTAACAGTATGTTTTGGAGTGTGGGAGGAAACCGGAGTACCCGGAGGAAACCCACGCAAACACGGAGAGAACATACAAACTCTTTGCAGATGTTGACCTGAGTGGGATTCGAACCCAGGACCCCAGTGCTGCAAGGCAGATGTGCTACTCACTCAGCCACCGTGCCGCCCTAATAGTTTCTAAAGACCTCCAATATTGCCTGTGGATCAAACAGCAGTTCCCCTTTTTCATTCAATATTTTCTCTATAACATTGGCCACTTTCCGTTGGTTTATTGCATTACTGAGAAGCTTGGAAGCTTTGTTTCCCGTAGAGAAAAAAAATCCCCAGAATTTAAACACATGAATTGAAATATTTTTTGTAGATTTCTTAACTTGAAATTTGCACATGGATCTTCCATTATTTGTGAGATACCAGGTGACACAAGAAATGAAGAGTATAGGCGGTCCCTGAATTAAGGACACCCGACTTACAGATGACCTGTAAAAACAGACAGACCTCTCTGCCCCTGTGACCTCTGGTGAAGCTCACTGGATGCTATGGATGCAATGATCAGCTGTAAGGTGAAGCTTCATTGATAATGCTTGTTGCCATGACATCACTAAATTTTGAATATTAAATTGTCACTAGGACATTTTTTTTTCCTGGAGTTACAATTATAAGATATACCGATTCCGACTTATAGGACATCTATAGCCAGGATGAAGGATTGTAAACCAAGCACACTGACATACTGGTGTGTGCCCCCTTTGGCATGATATGTTGTTCTTTTATCTTCTTATGCCCTTATTGTTACAAAAAAGGCTTTTAAAATGCTGAAAATAAGTCTGAGGGGCTCCATTAAAACCTACGGAGCCTGGAACCCCTTGGGGTCATTTGCATAATTTTTTAAGCCTTTTTCTTAAAAACAAGGGGATTGAAAGCTTAAAGATGATCAGATCCTGCCAGAGGAGACACACATCAGTATGTCAGTGTGCTTGGTTTACAATCCTTCACACTGGTGGTAGATGTCCTTTAAGTACAAACCTAAACAACCTATCTTGTACGTAACCCGGGGACTGCCTGCCTTGCCTTTCAAGAAACTTTGCATAAATCTGTAGTTAGGTATGTATACATGAAGAGTAAACCAATTTCTGACCATTTTATGACATCCATTTTCCAGATTTTTTCCTTCTGTAGCTTTGTGTGTGATATTTAGTTATCCCTGAGTTGGGGGATTGGAACCTAGCTGCTATGACTAGCTGCCGATTTCTCTCCCCTCTCCTCTCTGTGGAGCTTCTTCTTAATGTGGCAACTCGGGAGAGAGAAAACATTAGAAGAACAAAGCAATTCTATATAGTAGCACTATTGTTTAATAATATGTATTTGAACATTTCTTATACTCAGCTGCAATATTGATTTATGCAAAGTTTATTAAATCTTAGTGTCTATTTAAAGTAAACCACAATTTGTTTCCTACCCATTTCTATTAAGTCTTTCATATTTTGGAGAATTCCAAAATTTACAAAGAGCCTAAAGGAATGGATAGGGTATTCATCAGTATCGGACTGGGCACAGGCTAACCTACAAGATAACCTACCGTAGTTTGGAGGCAGATAGGGTCTTTATTTCTGTGGGATGATGTAGGGTGCCCCCCAAAATAATTTTATCTAGTGGGACTAAGAAATTCAGTCTAACACTGGTACTCACTGAAGGGTAAAGAAGATGCCCGAAATGTAGTATTACTCATAAACTGTGTAAATCAATGCTTCCATCTTCATGGACACTGTAATTTTCTTTTTTTGTTATATCTTCCACAGGTTTTCTAGTCAATCATAGGGCTTAGGCCTATACTCATTTTATAACGTATTGTATAGGAGAGATATGAGTCCACTGATGCAAAGTGGTAAAAAAATAACTAATGTACTGTAGATAAGTGATCAACACAGAACCTATTTTATATTAAGTGTGTATAAAATACCAACTACCATGACCTTTGGCATGCTCCATATCCCACCAGTAATGGCTGCTGGGTCACTTACCTAATTGGAAGCATTGATCATTTCTTGGGAAATGCAAGTTCTCCTTACTCTCCGCCTTTCCTGATCCATTAGTCCTAAGTTTTCATAACTTAGTTTTCTGTACCCAGTCCCTAGAAATTTTACCACCTTAAATCAAATGAAGGTTCCTAATCAAAAATGGTAAGTACCATGCTACATCTAGTGCATGGTATACTGTATTCCTTTTACACATGCTTTGGACTTTGGCTCATTTATCAACTTGTCCTTGAACAGCCAATCTCCATTTTTGATGGCAACATCCCATTCTGTGCAAATCCCTACTGCCTTTCCTGACCTACAAACCAACACTCACTAGAACTCCTCCTGCTTTGACCTTGGCCTGTATTTTCCAACTCTTTACATATCATCTGGTCCTTTGCTCAGGAGTCTTTCTATCCTGGGTTGTCTAGCTTTTACTGTTGGACCAATTTAAAAGGATGCAACTTGGTTACCTGCTTCAGCAAACATCAGAGTTAATTCCTTTAATAATTACATAGATCAGGACTAGAGATGAGCGAGCACTAAAATGCTCGGGTGCTCGTTACTCGAGCCGAACATTTCCAGATGCTCGAGTGCTCGTTTCGAGTAACGAGCCCCATTGAAATCAATGGGAGACCATTCCCGAACATCTGCAATCTATTCTGCACTGTGCTCTTTCACTGTTTTCTTCAATTAAACGATTAAATTAAATGTTTTAATTGTATTTTTTTACTGTTCTTCACTTCTTTTTTTTTAATTAAATGCTCGTTATCGAGCAGGGCAAATACTCGTCCGAGCTGGTCCGAGTATGCTAATACTCGACCGAGCATCAAGCTCGGACGAGTATACTCGCTCATCACTAATCAGGACTTAAAAAACCCCATCAACCAAGAGGTCTTAAAATTCCTTATTGCTCCTCCTCTAAAGGACTTGTGATAATGTTGTTTTACAAGGAAATTCATAAAATTTAAATACTGTATATACTTGTGTATAAGCCAAGTTTTTCAGCACAAAAAAAATGTGCTGAAAAACCCACAACTTGGCTTATGCACGAGTGCATAAAAAATAAACTTACATACTCACCTTCTGGCACTGCCCGATGCTTCGTGCGGCTCCTCTTCCTTCTTCTCTTTGCATGTAACAGAGAGGAGAGAGATATGTTCATGCACTCTGCCGGGCCAGCTAATTGGGGAGTGCCGGAAGGTGAGTATGTAAGTTTATTGTTTTATATGCCTAGGTGCTGCAGGGGGCATTTCAAGAGCAGGAGGGGGCTGACTGCATGGAGAATTTCAATAGTAGGGGGGAAGACTGCATGGGGCATTTCATCAGTGGGGGCTGGCTGCATAGGGCATTTCATCAGTAGGAGGATGCTGGCTGCATGAGGTATTTCATAACTGGGGAAGCTGGCTGCATGGGGCATTTCATCAGTGAGGGGTGGGGCTGGCCACATGGGGCATTTCATAACTGGGGGGGAGGGTGCTGGCCGCATGGGGCATTTTATTACTGGGGGAGGCTGTGGCCAAGGCATTTTCCATCGTAGGCTTATACTCGAGTCAATAAGGTCCCAGTGTGTGTGCAAGCCTCCGCTGACCGGACTCAAGGTAAGCAAACAATTGCCAAAGGAAATAAAAGAGATGAAGCAGCACTCCCGGAAAAGGCTAGGTGTTTATTCACCCAATGTGGAGGGTGCAACGTTTCAGCCCCTCAATGGAGCTATTTTCCAGGAGTGCTGCCTCATCTCTTTTATTTCCTACGGTACATCATCAGATGTTCAACACATTGCCAAATTCTACCATGTAACTTTTAAATATAAAAACTAGGTCAAAATGCAGAATCGGTGTGTAACATCTATATCAACATCATCTTCTGTTCTTCGGTGTGTGGCTGGGGAGGCACTGACTGTTTCCTGGTGTTTATCTTGCACACTGCAGTGTGAACATCTACGCTGTCTGAATTGATTAGCACCATGACCATCTCTTTAGATTAGGTTCCTCAATAGTTAACCCGCTGTGATTGACATCTTCTCACGCTAATCACATTGCTTCCCTGCTCTCTGTGTTGTCCAGATCTCTGTGTTCTGGCCCAATCCCATCTGGGCCGGGTCTCTGAGATCACATAATAATCCTGCACACTCTTATTTTGGTGCTGGCTTTAGAGGTTTCTTCTTAGCTCGGTATCATTCCTTTGATTTAGATTTTTGGTTTTTATTGATCTTTGATTTTATACTGTATATGCCCTCGTTGTTGTGACCTGGCTCTGGCAACTATCCTTATCTGTTTCTACCATCTGTGCACTTTGGTGCAGGGAGGGATTGTCTTCTAGTTGTCTTTCCACAGCCTAGGGTGGGTCGGGCAATAGATAGGGACAGCTGGGAAAGGGATTAGTCTAAGGGCCCACAGTCTCTGAGGAAACCATATGCTGCTAATTAGAGGATTGATCTATGCCAATTGTGACCAACTTTATAAAAACAGAAGTTGCTCGTTTGGAAGATTTACATTCATGTTAACAAAATGAGTTAAGACAACAGCAAAGATATTAGAAAAAAATCTAAATTCTAAGTGAGAAATATTATTCACAAGTGAAAAACATTAAAGGAACTCTACCACCAGGATGAAGGATTGTAAACCAAGCACACTGATATACTTGTGTGTGCCCCCTCTGGCAGGATCTGTTGTTCTTTTAGCTTTTTATGCACTGTTTTTACAAAAAAAGGCTTTTAAACTAATGTAAATGAGCCTGAGGGACTCCAGACTCCATAGGAATTAATGGAGCCGGGAGCTCCTCAGGATCATTTGCATAATTTTTTAAGCTTTTTGTCGTAAAAACAAGATCATAGGAAGTTGAAAGAAGATCCTGAGGATGCACACACCAGTCTGTAAGTGTGCTTGGTTTATAATCCTTCATCCTGGTGGTAGATGTTCCTTAAAGCCATTAATCTGCCCTGGAAAGTGTATAGCTTGTCTTTTTTCTGTGAAACTACAAGAATACTAAATACGGCAATTATATAATATGTAATATAATATTTATAATAAATATGTAGTACACCACCTCTTAATATTAGTATGACTATGTTTATTAGTATGTATGTACAGTATATGTATGAGTTAGGTAAAGCATTTGTTATTCTATTTTTATATCATTGGGGCAAATCAAGGCTAATTCATGCATTCCGGCTCAAGCTAAAACTCCAACACCGTATATACCGGCGTATAAGAGGACTTTTGAAGACAGAAAAATCTTCTGTCTAGTCTGGGGTCGTCTTATACGCCGGTAATCCCGACCGCCCGCCGTGTATTCACGGCGGCGGTCGTGTCCCGGTGCATGGAGAGGGCTCACGGGCTGAGCCCTCTCCATAGCCGGTAAGTCTTTGCTGCAGCGATAGCGGCGCATACTCACCCTCGATTCTGGCCCCGATGTCTGCGCGGCTCGTCTTCAGTCTTCCGCGCCGTCCTCTTTCTTCTGCTGGGCGCCGCCATGTCTTTCCCCGGGGCGGCGCCTAGTATGACGTCAGTGGCGGCGCGTCATACTAGGCGCCTGCCGGGGAAGATCAATGGCGGCGCCCAGCAGAAGAAAGAAGACGGCGCGGACATCAGGGGAGCAGCGCAGCACATCGGGGCCACCGGAGGGTGAGTATATAAGTTTATTTTTTTTTTAATGCTGGGCTGGGCTGTGCTGTATACTACTGGGGGCTGTGCTGTATACTACTGGGGGCTATTTAGCTCTTGATTTAGCTGGTTATCAAGTCTAGGTAGACATGCAGACAAGAGGAATTTTTTTATTTTTTCCTCCGGTGGATCCTTATACTCTACTGCTTCCTTCAAGTTGTATAATGACGAATAATAGTTTCTAAAGACCTCCAATATTGCCTGTGGATCAAACAGCAGTTCCCCTTTTTCATTCAATATTTTCTCTATAACATTGGCCACTTTCCGTTGGTTTATTGCATTACTGAGAAGCTTGGAAGCTTTGTTTCCCGTAGCATATGTGCGAGCCTTAGTCTGCTTAAGCTGATTTGCATAATCATTTATTAATATTGTTTTTATTTTATATCTTATATCTTCTATTTTGTCAAATATGACATTATCCACCTCTCTTTTGTGTTGATCTTCCAAGCCTCTCAGTTGATGCAGCAAAGCTTGCAGCCTAGTTTTAGACTTCTTCTTTTCTTTACTTTGTAGTAATACTATTTCCCATCGCATCAAAGTCGTTATATAATCCTGGTTTGTAAGATAAACAACTTGCAGTTCAAAGTCGTTATATAATCCTGGTTTGTAAGATAAACAACTTGCAGTATACTCTAGTTAATATATATGCGCCTAACACTAAGCAGGGACCTTTCCTTAAAAAACTTTTTAAAAAAGTTTCATCAGTTAAACAAGGCTTCTTAATAATGTGTGGAGACTATAACGCAATTAACCATCCTCAGATGGACACTACCTCTGCTAACCCCTCTAGATCCTTTACTCTTAACCGCTTGCTCTGGGAAAATGATTTACATGATATTTGGCGCATACAACATACAACGGAAAGAGACTTTACATACTTTTCCCCTAGACATAAGACATACTCACGCATTGACTCTATAATAGTAGATAGGCGAATGATTGACCAAGTAATCTCCTCTGAAATAGGGGTTATTCATTGGTCTGACCATGCTCCAGTTAAGATCAAGATTATGGATAAATTTTCAGACCATAACGATTTTATCTGGAGAGCCAACATGTCTTCTGTAGCTCAGACAATACACTCGGCACGAATGGAAAATGCCCTCCGAGAATTTTTGAGATTCAATGATAACGGGGAAGCCAACATTTTTTCGATATGGGTAATGTTGAAAGGATTTGCTCAGGGAGAATTTATAGCTATAGGTAGTGCGATTAAAAAAAAAAGGAACAAGGAGATAAACGATACCCTGTTAAGGATTCAACTCTTGGAAGCCCAGAATAAGTCGGCCCTCTCACAAACCCTAACTCTAGAATTAAATAAACTGCGTATTCACCTTAGGAACCTCATGCTACATACCTACACTCACTCTCTCCAGAAACTGAAATTACGGTTCTATTCCCAAGATCAAAAAGCTGGGGCAATGTTAGCTAGAAGGCTGAAACAAAGAGCACAAAAATCAAAAATTCCGTCCATTATCCACCCACAGAATGGGGAAAAAATTATCGCCCCCAGAGATATTGCAAACACTTTTATGTCATTCTACTCAGAATTATATAATCTTAAAGAGGATAAAAACATCAAAGTACCCTCTCAAACTGAAATACAGGCATTTTTAGATAAATTATCTTTACCTAAAATATCTCCAGAACAGTTGGCATCCTTGAACGCCCGAATATCTGAAGTAGAGATTGATAAAACAATTAAAACTCTACAAAGCAACAAATCCCCGGGCCCAGATGGTCTCCCAGGAGCATTCTACAAAAAATTCTCCCAAGTATTAACGCCATACCTAAGCAGAGTATATAAAAAAGCAGCTACACAAGGAGCATTCCCGGATAGGATGCTTGAGGCGCTAATAGTTACAATCCCAAAGCCAGGCAAATCAACAGATAACACAGCAAACTACCGCCCTATCTCTCTATTGAACGAGGATGTAAAATTATATGCCAAGATCCTAGCCAACAGGCTTAAGAAAATTCTCCCCTCCCTAATTGCGCCTGACCAGGCAGGATTTACCCCAAACCGCCAAGCCTCAGATAATACACGTAGACTGATCAATCTTATGCAAATATGCCAACTTAGAAAAACCCCAGCTACGTTTTTAACAGTCGACGCGGAAAAAGCGTTCGATAGGGTAAATTGGGAGTATATATTTATGACTTTACGCAAATTTGGAATAGAAGGCCATATGTTTATGGCTATTAAAGCATTGTACTCTGCACCATCTGCTAGAGTTTTTGTAAACAGTACCCTCTCGGATAAATTTACCCTGTCGAACGGCACCCGCCAAGGATGCCCCCTCTCGCCTATCATCTTTGTGATTTCAATTGAACCGTTAGCTGAAGCCATCCGCTCACACCCAGACATAGCAGGAATAAAAGTGGGAGACCAGGAACATAAAATCGCTTTATTTGCGGATCACATCATATTGATGACTACCTCCCCGGAAAAATCCCTACCATGTATATTCCACCTAGCTCAACAATTTGGCTCCCTGTCCTACTATAAAATCAATAACTCTAAATCACAGATCCTCCCAGTGAACATATCTCCCCACAAGAAACTAAAAAAAAAGGAATGCAGACTGTGCCTATTGAAATCCAACCCCTACTAAAGTTTCCCCTTCCGTCTTTGCAATGGTATGTCTCACTAACGCAAACACACGTCGCAAGGCTCACTACAAATTGCTCACAATTGGCTAGTATGCACTGCAGCAGTACAAGCCCCAGCAGATCAACCAAAATCAATCTATAACGCTACTGAGGCGTAAGCCGTTTGTATGCTCCTTGGCTTATTTTCTAGCCAAAGGATGAATCACACTACTATCCAGATGAGATGGCCGCTGTTTTCTAACAAATAAACGTAAAATAAAAAAGGCAAATGGCAACTGTGCCTAATTGAAATCCCACCCCTACTATATTTTCCCACTTCGTCTTTGCATGGATATAGGTGCGTCACTAAGCGCAAAACACACGGTCGCAGTATCACTACAAATTGCCTCACAATTGGCGGTAAGATGCACTGCAGCAGTACAAACAAAAGCCACCGCAATCACCAGAAATCAAATATATAACTCTACTGTAGGCGTAAGCCGTTTGGATTCTCCTATGGCTATTTTCTTTCTCTAGCCAAGTATGAAGCACACTCTATGCCAATGAGAGACACCTGAGTTATTAAACAATCAACGTAAAATACAAAAGGAAAATGGCAGACTGTGCCTAATTGAAACCACCCCTACTAAATTTCCCCACTTTGGTGTTTGAGGTGATATGTGTGCCACTAATAGCTAAACCCAACGTAGCACGTCCCCCTGCTAATTCCTCACAAATGGGTACTAGATGCAAATAAAACAAAAACAGTAGAACGTATTGTATCCCAAGAAGGGCTGTTGTGATCGTGGAGAAATCACTCCTGCCTAAACAGTAAGCTAATAGAACACCCTACCCTTTCCTTCCCTGCCCAGAAGCACTCTCTCCCTAGCGGCATCCAGACACTATACTGTCCGAGCTCGCGTAGCAGCGTCTAGTCTATCCCAGGGTCACTGATCGGGCCAGCCAACCACTGCTATCGGCGTTTAGGGTACCACGTCATTCGGGTGGGAGTGCAGGTTCCTCCTGGCTTGTGATTGGGCTCTGTTCTGGCCGCCAAAAAAGCAAACCGGCGGAGCTGCATTTTCCTCGAGCGGCTAAGTATTCGTCCGAGCAACGACAGTTTCGAGTACGGTCTAATGCTCGAACGATCACAAGCTCGGACGAGCATGTTCGCGTCATCTCTAGTTGACATCATATGTGTTCCACTACTGTTCTAGATTTGTAGGATAGATTTTAATCTAAGTCAATGATAAGAAGAGATTTCTTCTGGTGAGTCTAGATTCTCTTACGCTAGTTGGTTTCTTAGAGAGGGCCCCCTCCATAGAGTCCGGATTTAGGCAAGCCCAGTATGTGAGGTTAGGGTTCCTCTCTGTCCGCATGAACCCTCCAGCAGCGGGGGGGTAGATGGATAATCCTATGTAATCGTGAAGGGGTGAAATACCACCTCATTTGGTATTTAACTATAGCTTCTTGTGAGGCCACACATCGAAATGATGAGTGTGTTTAGGACAATGATTTTTGCCATGGGTGATGGATAGTGAGTGTCTAAAAAAACCCTTTCCCAGTGGGTCATTTAAGGAGCTTAGTAAGTTTCGCTAGTGCTAAGTAATGTGTAGAAAGAGTATTCCTTTCTTTTTCAATAAGGCGTTTTGAAGGGTTAAACGCGCGGATTTTTGTATGTTCAAAGCTTTTGGGTCATTGTTGAAATAAAAAGCGCTGCTTGTTCTATCTGGAATGCCCTTTTTTTTAGTTAGCTCTCTGAAGGGAGGAGTTTGTCTCCTCTGTATATCTGCTAGAGTTTAGGCCCCGTGTGCGGCCCTGGGAAGGGTGAGTCTGGTATTTTGTATCCAGCATATTCCAAAGGATTAATGTTGAGGGAGTTGATTTATTCGATTCTGCGGTATTAAGCTTCGCCATGCTGAAATACTGAGGCTGTCTATTGGTAGCGAATTTAGATGGATTTGGAGTCTTTTGACTATTCCGTCTACAGAGGCGAAAATAAGAAGTGGATTGACCGCTCCAAATGTACTCTCAATCTACTTTCCAGGTCATGCTTTTGTTTTCATTCAATCCCAGAAATATAACTGGTCTAGATGACAGCTAGAAATAATCCTCAAGATCTGAACACTGAGGCCTCCACCCCTTTGGTTTAGTTAGAATTTTAGGGCTACTCTAGTTGTTGTTGCGCCAATGACTTGTATTCCAGTTGTGTCTTATTAGTTGAGAGGACTCTGGGATAGGAAGGGGAAGTCTAAATAAAACAAAGAATTGGGGAGAACATCATTTTATATGTTGCGAGTCCCACCAGGAGTAGGGTGGTGTGTTTTTGAGTAATCTTCAGCTCTTTGTCTATTTTTGTACAAGTGGTGGCAGTTTGAATTATATAGTTCTTGATTGGGGAAGGCAGTTTATTCCTAGGTAGGTGAACTTGTTTTGTTGGCCATCCAGACTATTGGGGTTTATTTAATCAAGTGAGGGTACTAAATCACAGATCCTCCCAGTGAACATATCTCCCCATACCCTCACTTGATTAAAAACCCAATTTAGTCTGGACTGGCAAACAAAACAAGTCACCCAGTGAGGTATGGGGGAGATTTGTTCACTGGAGGTCTGTGTTAGAGTTATTGATTTTATAGTAGGACAGGGAGCCAACAGTTGAGGTAGGTGGAATAATACATGGTAGGGATTTTTTTCGGGGAGGTAGTCATTAATATGATGTACATCCGCAAAGTAAGGGACGATTTTAGTCCTGTTCCCCACTTTTATCCGCGCTAGTTTCTGGGATTGAGCGACATGGATTCATGCTAAACTTTTGGTTTCAAATGAACTCCCAAAGATGATAGGCGAGAGGGGGCATCCTTGGCGGGTTGCGTTCGACAGGTAAACTTCTCAGAGAGTGTACTGTTTAAAAAACTTCTATCAATGGTGCAGAGTACAATGCTTAATAGCACTTAAAGCTATGGCCTCATATTCCAAATTTCGTAAGTCATAAATATAAACTCCCACTGTACCCTGTTCGAAGCTTTTTTTTTTCGTCCCCGTCGACTGTAAAAGTAGCTGGGTTGTTCTACAGTTGATCTATTTGCATAAGATTGATCGTCTAACGTGTATTACGTTCTGAGTCTTGGACGGTTTGGGGTAAATCGCTGGTCAGGCGCATTAGGGAGGGAGAATTTTCTTAGCCTGTTGGTCGGATCTCTGGCGTATAATTTATCATCCTCCGTTCAATCGAGAGCTATAGGGCGATGTATTTAGTGGTGCGTGTTACGTTGGTTTTGCCTGGCTTTGGGATGTGTAACTCATAGCGCCCTACAGCTCTATCCAGGAATGACTCTTGTGTAGCTGCTCTTTTTTATAACCTTACTTAGATATGGCGTTAATACTGGGAGGGAATTTTTTGTTAGAATCTCCTGGGAGACCATTGGGCCGGGGGAGGGTGTTGCTTTGTAGGCGTTTTAATTGTTTATAAATCAATCTCTACGTCAGATATTGGAGCGTTTCAAGATCGCCAACGTGTCTGTTGAGGATTATTTAGGTTAATAGATAATTTCCAAAATGGCCTGTATTTCAGTCTTGAGGGGTACCACTTGATGTTTTATCCTCTTAAGATTATATAATTTCGGATAGAAGACATAAAAAAGCGTTGCATATATTTCCGGCGATAATTTTTCTCCATTCTGTGGGTGACATCGAACGGAATTTGATTTGTTGCTCTTTGTGTCAGCCTTCTAGCTAACATACCCAGCTTTGATCGTTGTTGAATAGAATGTAATTTTAGTCGGGATGAGAGCGACGTTTAGGGGTAGTCACTGATGGTTTCCTAAGGTAAATACTAGTTTTAATTAATTCAGAGTAGGGTCTTTTGAATGAAAGGAAGCCCTGCGCACTGGACTTGTTCTAGGCTTCAAAGATTGAAATTCCTTAACAGGGTATCATTTATTCTGTTACCTTTGCTTTATCACAACTACGCATAGCTATAAATTCTCCCTGAGCATATCTTTTCAACTTCATTACCCATATTGAAAAAGATGTTAGTTCCCGTTATCATTGAATCTCAAAATTCCTCGGAGGCGCATTTTCTCCATTGCTGCGATGATTGTCTGAGCTACAGAAGCATGTTGGCTATCCGATAAAATCGTATGGCGAAATTATCCATAATCTCGCTCTTAAACTGGAGCATGCAGGTACACAATCGGAATACCCCTATCAAGAGATTACTTGTCACATCGCCTACTACGATTATGGAGTCACATGCTTGCAGGTAATGTTTATGTCTATGGGGAAGAAAAGTATTTAAGTGCTTTTCGTTGTAATGTTGTTATGCGCCAAATACATAATCATTTCCCAGAGCAAGCGGTATAAGAAACAGGATCTAGAGGGGTTAGCAGAGGTAAGTGGCATCTGAGGAATGGTTAATGTCGTTTATAGTCTCCACACTTATTAAGGAAGCCTTGTTAACTGATGAAAACTTTTTAAAAAGTTTTTTAAGGAAAGGGTCCCTGCTTAGTGTTAGGCGACATATATATTAACAGAGATACTGCAAGTTGTTTTATCTTACAAACCAGGATATTAACGACTTGATGCGAGGGGAAATGTATTACTACAAAAGTAAAGAAAAGAAGAAGTCCTAAACAACTAGGCGCAGCTTTCGCAACAACCTGAGAGGCTGGAAATCACACAAAAGAGAGTGATAATGCAATTTTGACAAAAATAGAGATGATAACGTAATCAAAAAACAATTATTAAAAGCTATTATGCAATCAGCTAAGCAGCACTAAGGCTCGCACTATGCTACGGGAAAACAAAGCTTCCCCACTTCTCAGTATGCAATAAACCAACGGAAAGTGTGCCAGTATAGAGAAAATATGAATGATAACTGGGAAACTGCTGTTTTATCGCATAGGCCACATATTGGAGCTTTAGAAACTATATCGTCATTAGCCACATTTAGAAGAACGTAGAGTAAAGGATCCACTGGATGAAAAAATAAAAAATTCCTTGTCTGCAAGTCTACCTAACTTGATAACCAGCTAAATCAAGAGTCATAACCGGCCTATTATTAGGAGGAAAGAATAGAGTTATAAAAAGGTTGAAAACAATCAAAAAGCCCCTGGTCCAGACGGAATAATGTAATGATATTATATATTACTTTAGTTGAACACTAATCCGATCTGCTTTCCTTTTAATAATTCTTGGAGGGTGCGGTGTACCCTGAAGAAATGCAGGAAGCTAAAATTAATTGATCATAAATGACAGGGAAAGATCCCTGCATTCCCTCAAATATATAGGCCAATCTCCTTTTAAACTCGACCTTACATCTTCATCTATATCTGCTAGGAGAATGTCGGCTGTATTATATAGATTATTGTACCCTGATCAGGTTGGTTGTATTAGAGGGAAGCAACAAGGAGACGCAACAGAAGAATGCTTAAATCTGGTCAGAGAGCCGATGCCCGAGGGCCCCAGTGCAGTCCTGTCATTAGATGCTGAAAAAAGCTTTGACAGGGGCTGCATGGGGTTCCTTTAGCATAATTGGAAAGCCTCGGATTTAGTGGGTGCTATCTGAGCAAATAATAATGTCGTTATTATACAGCAAGCCAATCGGGCAACAGTAACAAATGACGGGTTCACTCTAACTAAGTTTTAACCTTCCAGCGCTACTCCGAACAGGGGTGTCCCCTGTCACCTCACCTTATCTTCAATCTATATTGAGTTCGCTGCACAAAATTATCAGATTGGGATAGCAAAATAAGGGAATTAATACTAACATCAGGTATCATAAACAATTGGATTATAAGCAAGGACGACGTGATCATTACTGCGCAAGTCACATGAGATCTATGTTCTAGATTGAGGGACAGCAGCTGAGAATGATTGCAGAGGTCTCCCTTTATAAAATTGAAAACAAAAGAGTCTCAGATTCGTTGATTGCATACTTCCAAGATCGGAAAAAGCCTTGGCAATAAAAACTCTTTAATTGTTTGTGATCCTATATGAAGGGAATGAGTATTTAGGAGTTAATTATCCGATAAATAAAGCGATTTGAAAAACATAACACAAAATTCGCGAACAAACTTATTCTAAAGGTTAACAGTGGGGAAAAACCGGATCAATTCGCTAGATTACCCTCTCGGTGGTCGCAAGAATTAACTTAGTAAAAATGATCCTGTGTCTCTTCCTGATTAAAAACCCAATTTAGTCTGGACTGGCAAACAAAACAAGTCACCTACCTAGGAATAGAACTGGCCTTCCCAATCACAGAACTATATAATTCAAACTTCCTTCCACTTGTAGCAAAAATAGACAAAGAGCTGACAGATTACTCCAAACACACCCTCTCCTGGTGTGGACGCATCGCAACATATAAAATGATGATTCTCCCCAAATTCTTGTATTTATTTAGAACTATCCCCATTCCTATCCCAGAGTCCTTCTTCAACATAATAAGAACACAACTGAATAAATTCATTTGGCACAACAACAAACCTAGAGTAGCCCATAAAATTCTAACTAAACCAAAAGGGGTGGGAGGCCTCAGTGTTCCAGATCTTAAGGATTATTATCTAGCTGCAGTCTTAGACCAGTTATATTTCTGGTGGAATGAAGAAACAAGCATGACCTGGAAAGAGATTGAGAGTAAATTTAGCGGTCAATCCCTCCTATTTCACCTCTTAGACGGAATATGGCAAAAGACTCCAAATCCATCTAAATTAGCTACGATAACAGCCTCAGATTCAGCATGGCAAAAGCTAATAACCGCAGAATCGAATAAAATCAAACTCCCTCAACACTTAATTCCTTTGGAATATCTGGAATACAAAATACCAGAACTCAACCTTTCACAGTGGCGCACACGGGGTCTAAATACTCTAGCAGATATAACAGAGGAAGACAAACTCCTCCCCTTCAGAGAGCTAACTAAAAAAACGGGCATTCCAAATCCCAAATGAGGTGGTATTTCACCCCTTCACGATTACATAGGATATATCCATCTACCCCCCCAGGCTGCTGGAGGCTATGCGGACAGAGAGGAACCCTAACTCACATACTTTGGGCTTGCCCTAAGATCCGTACTCTATGGCAGGGGGCCCTCTCCATAATAACCAAACTAGGCGTCACAGAGAATCTAGACTCACCAGAGAAATCTCTTCTTCTCATTGACTTAGATAAACTCTCTCCTACAACTAGAACAGTAGTGGCACACATATTGATGTCAACTAGAGATGAGCGAACATGCTCGTCCGAGCTTGATGCTCGTTCGAGCATTAGCGTACTCGAAACTGCTCGTTGCTCGGACGAATACTTCGCCCGCTCGAGAAAATGGCAGCTCCCGCCGTTTTGCTTTTTGGCGGCCAGAAACAGAGCCAATCACAAGCCAGGAGACTCTGCACTCCACCCAGCATGACGTGGTACCCTTACACGTCGATAGCAGTGGTTGGCTGGCCAGATCAGGTGACCCTGGAAAAGACTAGCCCCTGCCTGCGCTGCTCGGATCATTCTGTGTCTGGATGCCGCTAGGGAGAGAGCTCTGACAAGGTCCACCTGACCACGGACACATGGACGAGTGCTGCCGGGCAGGGCCACTATATATCGCTGACGGCACATTGGGTTAACTTGGTGGAGGCTGGGACCGAGTCTGACCCTGGGGCTGGTCATATACTGCCGACGCCGAGGATTGCTATGCCTCCTCCTCCCACCCCTCCTCCTCCTCCGAATTACCATCTGTGACTGCCATCAGTCGGTAGCTCTAGGCACAGCAGCAGTGCCGTCGCTAAGCGACAGCAGGCGGGGCTCAAACTGCTGGGCCTAGGCGATAAAAGGCACACCGCCCAAGAGCGGTGATGGGCACAGTTATTTACCTCTGGTTTATGATATGTATGTTTATTGTCAATACCCTTTGTTTGAGTTATTCTTTGTTTTGAGAAGAACAGAATGCATACTCTGGAAACACAGATAGTGCCGAAAAAGTAACTTCTGACATTCTGTACCGCCAAAGACTGTAAATTTATATACTGCAAGAAGACAACGGTCGACCGTTCAGCAGCAGAGAAAACGGGAACTGGCACTTCTAAATCTTTATATCGGTACGGACGGTCCAGTATCAGTCCAGATGTATGATTAAGAATACTATGTAACTTGTCTGACCGAATACTGGTCTATTGCTTGTATGCTTCTCTTTTGTTTAAATAAAAATGTTTGAAAAAAAAAAAATCTTGAGGTAGAAGGTCAGGACAGACAGCAGGGGATCATTGTCGGGGTTGTAGGGGAAGGTCGGGATAGGCAGCATGGGAGCAAAGTCAGGAATGGAATGGAGGAACGGGAAATCACTATAAACGCACAGGACATAGGAAACAAGCTGTTTCTAAGGCATGAGGCTCAAAGATACGGCAGGGCATAAGGGAAGAGGCTGGTTTTGTACTAAGTTACCAGGTGACCAGCGCCAATTAGCGGTGTGCTGGCTCTTTAAATCTCGCATCACTAGGAGGCGGGGACACACATGCCGGACCACTGGAGCTGCCGCTGGATCATTGGGAGGGGCACACAGAGAAGCACGAGTGCCTGTGACGTGAGACATTGGGGTCAGGGGCACCTGTGACAGTACCATCCCCCTCGGCCTCCCCCTCTTCCTCTCTGAAGGAACATTTGCAGGAGAGTACGGTCCAGGATGTTATCCTCAGGCTCCCATGATCTCTCCTCAGGGCTGAACCCCTTCCAGTTGACAAGGAAGAACTGCTTCCCTCTAACCATCTTCATATCCAGGACCTCCTTAAGCTCTAAAATATTGGTAGAGCCAGCCACGGGAGCAGGAGGATTCACTTTCCCGGAGAAGCGGTTGAGGATGACTGGCTTCAGCAGGTAGACATGGAAGGAGTTTGCGATGTGCATAGTGGGAGGAAGGCGGAGCTTGTTTTCCACATGGATTATGCGTTTCAGCCCCACGAATGGACCCAGGAAATGTGGACCTAGTTTGTAGCTGGAAATCTTCAGCCAGACATATTTGGAGGAGAGCCACACTTTATCACCTGGGAAAAATACTGAGGGAGGTCTGCGTTTCTTATCAGAATTTTGGTGTGGGCGGACGCCCAATGTAGAGATTGAGGAGTCTGTTCCCAGATGGATTTAAGGTCTTGTACCAACTCTTCCACAGCAGGAACATCACCAGAGGAGGAATCCAGCTTCACTTGAAGTTGACTGCACATGGAAACAAACTGAACACCACAGTCTGAGATGATGTGCTGAGGAAGTCGGAAGATGTTGAGGAAGAACAGGCAGACATGGAGCTGACGGCATACCTGGCAGAGGAACAAAGTGGGACTTCTTGGAGAACTGATCCGTTACCACCCAGATGACTGTATTACTGGAAGAAAATGGGAGATCCACAATAAAGTCCATGGCTATGTGAGTCCATGGGCAACTGGGTATTGGAAACTGCAGGAGCAGACCTGCTGGCTTGAGACATGACAACTTGTTATGGGCACAGGAAGCGCAGGAACTCAAAATCTCAAATGTTCCTGAGCAGATATAGCCACCCGTAGTAATGAGACAAGAAAGCAACAGATCTCTGCACCACAGGGTGCCCAGCCACATGTCCCCAGGTGAGTATCCTCTTCCGAGGAGCTGGTCGGACAAAGATCTTGCAAGGAGACATCTGCCATAGGAAGGATATGTCAAGGAGCCAGTACTTCCCCAACAACATCAGATGCATGAGGGTGGGCATCAGCTTTGATGTTCTTCTCAGCTGGACGAAAGTGAATCAAGAAGTTGAAACGAGAAAGGAAGAGGGACCAGCAAGCCTGTCGAGAATTGAGAAGTTGAGCAGTCTGGAGATACAGGAGATGCTTGTGGTCAGTGTAGATACAGATCGGATGTACAGCTCCTTCCAGAAGATAACCCCATTCCTCCAAAGCTAACTTTATGGACAGAAGTTCCCTTTCACCTATTGAATAATTCCTCTCTGCTGCTGAGAGGAGTAGCTGCAGGTGAGGGTTCGACCTTTGGGCCCTTTCTGGGTGAGAATGGCTCCAGCACCAACGGTTGAGGCATCAACCTCTAGCAGGAACGGTTTCTCAGTAACAGGCTGGGTGAGAGCGGAAGCAGAGACAAAGGCAGACTTCAGCTTAGAGAAAGCCTCTTCAGCTGCCGGAGGTTAGAGTTTAGGATTGGCATTCTTCTTGGTCAGCATCACAATGGAAGATATGAGGGGAGAAAAATGTGGTATTAACTGACGGTTAATAATTAGCAAAGCCCAGGAATCTCTGAATAGCATGAAGTCCTACTGAGCAAGGCCACTGAAGACAATTCGGCAGGATCCATCTGGAGTCCCTTGTCAAAGATAATGGGGCACATTTACTTACCCGTTCCTTGCGCCCGATATCCTGCATGTATAACTTCCCTTCGCTCAGGTCCGCCGGTGTTCACCTTCTTCTTCCTGGTGTATGTTAGTGCATGGTCTTGCAACACAATTTGAATCTGTCGCATTGTCCGATGCCCGATTTCTGTCGCCTGATAGCCAGCGAATCGATCACATGTGAAACAATCCCAGTGCAAACCCCTGTTAAATACCTGTCATAGCTGTACGATTCCTGAAACCGGCGAACAGTCCGTCGAAAGTGCCATCCGCGACCCTTGGTAAATAAGCCCCTATGTATCCTAGGAACGGAATACTGTTCTGATGGAATTGGCACCTCTCGAACTTGGCATATATAAATATTGGCCCTTAGGCACCTGAGAACTTTCCATACGTGGGACCGGTGGGACTCAAAGTCTAAACAGAACAACAGGATATCATCAAGATAGACCACAACAAAAATATTGTTGACAAACTCTTGGAACACTGCAGGCGCATAACAGAGTGCAAAGGGCATAACAAGGTACTCAAAGTGTCCATCTCGAGTATTAAAAGCCTGTCTTCCATTTATCACCTTCATGGATGCAGATGAGGTTATATGTCCCCCGAAGTTCCAACTTGGTGAAAACCTTGGCACCATGTACATGATCAAAAGGATCCATGATCAGAAGCAGTGGGCAGTGGTTTTTCACTGTAACTTTATTGAGACGAGGGGAGCAATCCTTCTTGGCCTTGGTTTCAGGTACAGATAAGGTATATAATTAATCCCTTCGTGGAGATGTGCCCGGCATCAAGTCTATTGGGCAATTATAGGACTGGTGTGGTGGCAAAGTCTTTGCTTGCTTCTCCAAAAAGATATCAGTAAAGTCCATGTAAGAAGCGGGGAGACTCACCAGTGGCTTGGTTGACACCAAAGAACATAGTAAACTTGGAACAGGTGCAGAGAAGAGCAACCAAAATTATTAAAATAATGAAGGGACTAGAATACAATGACAGATTACTAAACTGGTGGTTATACAGTTTAGAAAAAATACAGCTGAGGGGAGACTGCATTACAATGTACAAATAACTGAAACGGCAGTGTGATTAGGACAAAGGGCATCCTATACACCTAGAGGAGAGGCGGTTCTACCTTCGTCATAGACAGGGATTCTTTACTGTAAGAGCAGTGAGATAGGGAACTCTCTGCCACAGGACTTTGTTATGGTGGACTCTTTGTATATGTTCTGGAGACAAAAAAATATCACGGGTTATGGGGAAAAATATTTGTGGAATTCTTAATGGTTGGACCTGATGGACTTGCACCTTTTTCCAGCCTTACATACTATGATTCTTTAGAAAACTGTGCACTATGGGTCTTTTGCACCAGTTTTCATATAGTGCTAAAAACAGTTATCAGTATATTGCTAGATAGACAAAATAACCTTCAAGAAAGGAGAAAATCTACAATAAGAGCAGGAGATCATAAAAAACAAAAATGGTACTTAGTGATAATAAAAGTCAGAAATATCTAAAAACTCTGCTCACTACGTTGGGCGTTCTGTGGTGTGACACCTTGTAATGTATCAAAGACAAAGATGTACAGTAAGTGTAATGATATACAGTCTCAATGGTCCATTTACCACCTTGCTGCGATACTGTATGACGTTTAGAGTCTCTCCTCTACCAAAACACAAAAGTGTTCCAAACTCATCTTTTGCTATGTTCCTTCTTAGTGCTGTACACTAAAGTGCTCTACACATTTTGGCTATACAATAGCCATGATGAAAGACACATTGGGGGTCATTTACTAAGGGCCCGATTCGCGTTTTCCCGACGTGTTACCCGAATATTTCCGATTTGCGCCGCTTGTACATGAATTGCCCCGGGTTTTTGGCGCACGCGATCGGATTGTGGCGCATCGGGGCCGGCATGCGCGCGACAGAAATCGGGGGGGCGTGGCCGAACGAAAACCCGACGTATTCGGAAAAACCGCCGCATTTAAAAACCGAAAATGTTTCGCTTGGGGAGCGCTCACCTTCACCTTCTATGGGATGGTGCATTCCGGGGCGTTAAGATTATTTTCGGCGCTGCAGCGCCACCTGGTGGACGGCGGAGGAACTACCATCTTAAATCCCAGCCGGACCCGAATCCTGTGCAGAGAACGCGCCGCTGGATCGCGAATGGGCCGGGTAAGTAAATGTGCCCCATTGTGTTGGCAATTTTTTTTTAAGCTATCACATATTGGATTTTATGATGGGACTATGGTCTACGAATAAAGAATGAAGTATCGGGTGAATGTATACAGTATGTGTTGAATGGAACAAATCTTGATATTTTAAGTAAGTTTTTCTCCAGTCCACAAGGGATCTACAGCACGGACCAACCTGCATGCTACAGATCGGTGAGCAGACTTCATATATTGACTTTGTTTTGTTACAAGATCAAAGGCTTCTTCACATGAAATTCCACATTTGTAATTTATGTCAAAAAAGTTCCATGTGGGCTATTTTATGTAGGAAAAGCCACTCCGTTTATCAAGGACCAAGTCTTGAAAAATAAATTGGACATCAGATATAAACTTTTACATTTCCCCATAGCTAATCTTTTGTAAGAAGCCCCTACCATCACTTTAAAATATTAGGTGATTGAGCCAGTAACATATAACAGATGTGACAGATCATTAAGAGAGGACTGCTGGTTACATCTCTGACCACGAAAGAGCGCAATAGGGACTACAAAGTCTGTAGCTTTCTATAATTATTTTTACTGTAATCAGTGGTAAGATGATGTACAGGCTGTCCCCGACTTACAACTTACAGACAATCCCTACTTACAGACAGACCGCTCTGCCCACTATGGCCGCTGGTTAAACTCTCTGGATGTTTTACTTTTGTCCCAGGCTGCAATGATCATCTGTAAGGTGATTTTAATGAAGTTTTATTAAAAATACTTGTTCCCATGACGGTAGAAAATTATAAAAATCCAGTTGTCACAATTACAATTATAAAATATACCAGTTCCGACTAACCTACAAATTCAACTTAAAGGGGTTGTCCACTTTAAGGAAATAATTGATATTGTTTGTTTTCTTTATCAATTCCTCACAGTTTTCTAGTAATCATAGCTGAGTGATAATCACGGTTCGTACCCCCATCACAGGTCCATCACATATCATGAACAGATATAAGCTTTCTATTAAACAGTGAGGATTTGATACAGAAAGTACATGTAAAAGTTGTATAACTTTTCATTACACAAACAATATCAGTTATTTTCTGAAAGTGGACAACCCCTTTAAAGGAAACCTACCATTTTATTTGATGCATTATGAAGCAAACATACCTTGAGACTGCTGTAGCTACACTGCTGCAGAATCATATTGTCAGGATTCGGGAGCAGTGGACCCTCTGGACCACAGCGGGAGATGGTACTAGCCGACACCTGGAACCGGAATCTAAGTGGCACCTGGTGTTCACGAGAGCCCGCTGCAAAGCGGGATGGTCTTGCTGTGGCAGGTACCACCAGGTTGTTCCACAGCTGTGATCCGCAGTGGCAGCTGAGGTCGAGGTACCTTGGCAGGAGTCAGTCAGGTCCAGGCACAGGGTCAGGGCAGGTGGCAGAGATGCAAGGTCAAGTCCAATCCGAGGTCATATTTGAATGGTAACACAGGGACACAGGAATGCAGGAACACAGGAAGGCAGGAACGCTGGAAAACAGGAGTACAGGAATGCTGGAATACAGGAACGCTGGGACACAGGAACACGGAAAGCAGGAACACACAGGAATTAAGGAATATTGCAGGGGAGACCACCCCTAGAGCCAGGAGATGGTGAGTCCTCCATGGAAGAGGGTTTGGGGGCACACGGAGGAACACGGGTGCGCCCGCAATCCGAGACACGGATTGCGGGAGCACCCGTGACACATATTTTGGTTAATCCCTGTGTTGAGTGGTTTTGCTGAAAAAACAGATATAACATTATGATAATTAGACTCGCTTCTATGGCTCTTTCAGTGCTTGTTTCCGTGCTTGTCCTAGCACGAGAGTTTTTCTCTGCAGGAGAGAATTATGCAATCACTGTTTTCCCTGCCAGACAGAATAATGAATTGCTGCACAATCCCCCAGCTGCTGTGTATGAGTTATCCAGCTTAGGTTGATTAATCATGTCTTGACTAACCTCCATTTGTAATTCTTAGCTCCCGTGCGTAACATGTTTATGTCTGACCCAACTTTCCCAAATTACTGAATGTTATAATTGTTTTTTCATCAAAACCACTTAGTTTAGGGATTAACCAAGATATGATCCTGCATCAGTGTAGCTACAGCATTCTCAAGGTATGTTAGCAAGGAGAACAGCTAGGCAAAGTCACCGCAATGCTGCAAAAGCTGCTTGCCACTCAGCATCAGCGCCAGATTCCTGCAACTGCTCCTGCGACTTCTGCTACCCCAGCTTGTCTTCCTGCCCCTGAACCTAGGCTACGACTATCTATGCCTGATAAATATGATAGGTACCTCAAGCTGTGCTGGAGCTTTATCACCCAGTGCTCCCTGCACATTGAACTCATGCCGTCTTAATTTGCCACAGAGAGATCCAAGATGGCATTTATCATCAGTGTTCTGCCCTTCAATGAGGGCATAAGGTGGAAAGCATTGTTTACCACATTATGATCATTATAATGTTTAATTTTTGGTTAGTACGCCGCCTAGTGGCTGTCAGCTGTTATTGTTATTAGTTGTAAAACATGTAATTGTATAATGCTTATGTCATTGTCATGTGACCTATGACTTAATGCAATCTTATTGGTAGTAGGTGAAATGCATTTTGGGAGCTTCCACCATTTTGAGACTGTACTTTTGGGAGATCAGACACTCTCCATCTTAGTCATTCTACCCGCCATATATTTTCTCCTTTTCATTCCTTGTGAACCGCATAGCTGTTTTACCATTAAACAGACATCAGAATATCCAAATCCTCACTGTTCAGTTGTCAACCTGTTGGATCAATAAAGTTTGACTACATAACTGCAACAGTCTGGCTTATTGGAAGACAGGAAGATTTATGCTGTATGTCAGAGTAAACACAGCTGTGACAGAACAGTAAAACAGCTTTGCTAAAGCAAGTGGTGGAATTGCCGAAGAAAATATGTTCTGGCTACACAGAGGCGCAGTTCGTCTACTTAGAGTTCTACATACAGACACCAACGCGACCTCTGAACTGTCACATGTGAGAAAAGCAAGCAAGTTACAGTACGTCTACCCAAAAGACTGAAACTACGCCATCGCAGACCTGCCTGCGTAGAACAGTCTCCAAACAGCCCCAGGATGTCACAGAGAGGATCAGCTTCATTGAAGACACGATCCGAAGCAAGTGGCTCAAATAAGTCATCGATCAAAAATGCTGCCGCCATTGCCCGCGCAAAAGCAGAGGCGGCAAAAGCGAGAGTAGCCTTTGCTGAACAGGAGATGCAATTAAAGCAAAAACAAGCAGCCTTGGAAGCAGAGAGAGAACGTGAGAAAGCACACTTGGATGCGGCCTTGGAGAAGCTTGCCATAGAAAAAGAAGCAGCGGCAGCCCTAGCTGAAGCGGAATCTCTAGAAGCAGCAGAGAACCCTGAGAGTGAGAGACGCGGCAGTGTGATTGACCAAGAATTTGAGCACCCGGATAGAGCAGAGCGGACTTCAGAGTATGTACATCAGCACTTCAAAGAGAACGACAGCATGGATCCACAACATTGCAAGCAAGAGGTCACTGAGCAAAGAATCCAGAATTCCACCAACATTGCAAGCAAGAGGTCACTGAGCAAAGAATCCAGAATTCCACACAGAAGAAAGCAACACCCTCAAAGCCTGGATGGTATTACCCTGACTGGCCTCCGGAAGGAACTCCTGACAGGTACAATAACACACCATACACCTATCGCAAGACACCAAACCGTTCCAGTGCCTTTAATTAAATGCTCGATCTCGAGCAGGGGAAATACTCGTCCGAGCAACGAGCCGTTTCGAGTACCTTAATACTCGAACGAGCATCAAGCTCGGACGAGTACACTCGCTCATCTCTACTAATAACTTTTCCTTTACATGGTAGAAGGAAAACCTTGCAAGAAAGTTGCGTGGAATATTCTCTGGAAGGTTACTCGGCTTGGGGATCCTATGGGCCCTATCTATACACAGTTCATAGTCCACCAAGTCAGGGAGCAGTCTCTTTGTTAGCTGTTGCACATAAGATTTGAGCTGGGAGTTTGGAACAGTCTAGAATACCTCGAAATTTGACGTTATTCCGTCTGTCTCTGTCCTCAGAGTCCGTTAGTTTCGCTTGAATGGCTGCTACCGTGTCTCCCATGGCATTATGTGCATCTACCAATTCGTTGTGGGAATTTGCAAAAGAAGCTAGCTTTTCTTCATTATGGGAGACCCTATCCCCTATTTCATTTAGGGAATGTTGCAGTGGCTTTACCAATGATGTTATGTCATTGTGTAATGATCTACGGAGGGCCTCTAGCATCAGAGGCCTGAAAAGCTGCAAAGCTGTCACAAGAATCATAATGTTACCTCCATTTTCCTGCTGCAGGGTCTCCCTTGTCGCCACTTTGTCCTGTCGTTTTGTCTTTTGTTTCGCCGGACTGCTCGTAGGGGAGTGCGACTCCTCTGATAAATCTTGTCTGGGGGAGGATGACGACTCAGACCCCTCGTTCAGTTGCAACCTCAATGGCGGCATGCTTACTTCTTCCTCCGTAATGGCGGGCGATGCTGCTCTCAGGTTCCTGCTTCTGAGCGAATCCGTGTTCCATCTACTTACAGCTGGCGGCTTAACTGGGGATCGTCCTCCGCCTTGACTAGGAGAAGGTTTTTGAAAGGTAACCTCTCTCTGGGGAAGGCCTTTCTGCGCCGTTGCCTTAGGCGCCTCAGCGCCATCTTTGCCGCGTGTTCCGTCTGTCGGAAAGTAATGTCCGATCAGCTTTCCCCCTGCTTCTTTTGCTCCCCGTTTCCTCCCGGAGGTTACCAGAGTTATAGTCTTAGGTTTGCTCGGCATTCTGATGACTATTTGCTCGTTTTGCCGCTTAAAAGCTGGTGGTTAGGTCGGAGCTCTCTCCTCACGCGGTCATTCTCCTCAGCGGCCAAACCACGCCCCCCTGTTTCTTGGTTTTTAAGATGCTCCTTTTTCCCTCGTATTCTCTAATAAACTTCTGAGGTCTTCGCAAAAATGGAGAATAAATTAGAAATAAGGTTACTAATAATATTTTTTAGGGGTATCAGAATTCATGGGGCTAAATATACCTGCATGTCACACATTGGAGTTTGCAAAACCATAGATCACTTTATGTACACTTCACAATAACCTCATATGTTATTGTGCCCTAGCCCTTAAAATATCAAAGTATCTTTCAAAGAATCCATCATGTTCAAGAGACAGTGAGACACAACTGCCTCACTGCATAGTGACCATGCTTAATTGAAGTCAATGAGGCTGTGAGCTAGCCACAATTTGTGAGGCCAGCTCACGGCCCAAAACACTGTTATGCGCATGAGACCCAAGACTTGGATCATAGAAGCATTTAGCCCAAATATCTACATTTCAACCTGGGGAACCTTGTATTGTAAGTTCACTTAGTTCATTTTTAAAAAAAAACTTTGAAATATAACAAATGCAAATACAAATATTTGGTTAGTCATCAATGTGACAAATCCTTTACTGTAAAGGGATCTTTTTATGAGGACTGTTGGTTAATATAAATAGCTAAAGAAGTGTAGATCTCTGGTATATAACCCATTCAGTCACTCTCCAGCCACATTCACACATCTGTACAGTAATAAAGACACTTTTGTAAACCTCCCATGGCTTACCTGAATAGGATCAGATGACTTTGGAGTCTAAGGTAATCAAAGTTCAGTTCAGCCGAACAACGGGAGAACTTATATAACTAATATAATGCAACATGAAAAGGTGACTTTGCACAGTAAATTGCTATAATGAAAGTTCACTGTTATGTGAACAATGTACAATGAATTGGCTGAAGAAAATTTATTAAACTGCTTCTTTGTCTCAAAATCATGCTGAAGATGCTATTTTATTTTATTGCACCATACAGATCTTAAACACATGGAGGTCATTTGTATTTTGGTTTATTTTTGTGTTTTGTTGCTTTTCTTTCTTTTTTTGGCAGATTTATTTTTTTGTGCCTATATACACTCACCTGCCACTTTATTAGGTACACCCTGCTAGTAACGGGTTGGACCCCCTTTTGCCTTCAGAACTGCCTCAATTCTCCGTGGCATAGATTCAACAAGGTGCTGGAAGCATTCCTCAGAGATTTTGGTCCATATTGACATGATGGCATCACACAGTTGCCGCAGATTTGTCGGCGGCACATCCATGATGCGAATCTCCCGTTCCACCACATCCCAAAGATGCTCTATTGGATTGAGATCTGGTGACTGTGGAGGCCATTTGAGTAGAGTAAACTCATTGTCATGTTCAAGAAACCAGTCTGAGATGATTCCAGCTTTATGACATGGCGCATTATCCTGCTGAAAGTAGCCATCAGATGTTGGGTACATTGTGGTCATAAAGGGATGGACATGGTCAGCAACAATACTCAGGTAGGCTGTGGCATTGCAACGATGCTCAATTGGTACCAAGGGGCCCAAAGAGTGCCAAGAAAATATTCCCCACACCATGACACCACCACCACCAGCCTGAACCGTTGATACAAGGCAGGATGGATCCATGCTTTCATGTTGTTGACGCCAAATTCTGACCCTACCATCCGAATGTCGCAGCAGAAATCGAGACTCATCAGACCAGGCAACGTTTTTCCAATCTTCTACTGTCCAATTTCGATGAGCTTGTGCAAATTGTAGCCTCAGTTTCCTGTTCTTAGCTGAAAGGAGTGGCACCCGGTGTGGTCTTCTGCTGCTGTAGCCCATCTGCCTCAAAGTTCGACGTACTGTGCGTTCAGAGATGCTCTTCTGCCTACCTCCCATCTTCGGGGTATATCACCCTAAGAAACCAGGTCAAATCAGGGTTTCTTAGGGTGATTGAGGTCTGGTCCGGACCTCAATAACAGACTCTTAGGGGTTCTTCTTCGCTTCCGCAAAGACTCTGTTGCATTCACGGCAGACATTCAGCAAATGTTCTATTGTTTCCTTGTTAAAAAAGAACACAGAAATTTTTTACGATTCTTTTGTGTTTCCTTGTTAAAAAAGAACACAGAAATTTTTTACGATTCTTTTGGTACAAAGACAATGACCCCTCTAAAAGTATCACAGAGTATCGGATGAAGGTGCATGTCTTTGGCAACAGCCCTTCCCCTGCTGTTGCCATTTATGGTCTCAGACAGTCTGCCCAAGAAGGTGAACAGAAGTATGGGTCAGATATTAGGCTCTTTATTGAGAAAGACTTCTATGTGGACGACTGCTTGAAGTCAATGCCCACAGATGAATCAGCAATCAGTCTCCTTAGTAGAACTCAAAAAATGCTCGCTTCTTCTAACTTAAGGTTGCATAAAATAGCTTCCAATAGTCAAAACTTATTGGAAGCGTTTCCTACACAAGACCACGCAAATGACTTGAAGGACTTAGATTTAGGTACAGATTTCCTCCCTATGCAACGCAGCCTTGGTCTCCTTTGGGATTTAAAGTCTGATACCTTCACCTTCCAAATCAGCGGAGAAGAAAAGCCCTTCACTCGCAGAGGTGTCTTGTCAACTATAAGCAGTTTGTATGACCCACTAGGTTTTGTAGCTCCTATCCTCATACAGGGGAAAGCGATATTACGAGATTTAACTCGTGAGACATCTGACTGGGACGACCCACTGCCCATTGAAAAGTCAGAGCTGTGGTTGAAGTGGAAAAGTTCACTAAAGTTCTTAGCTACCCTTCATGTTGCACGCCCATATTCTCCTGTGCCATCTACAGATGTTAAAGTGCAGAAACTGTGTGTCTTTAGCGATGCTTCTGTTAAAGCAATTGCCGCAGTGGCTTACCTAAAGACTGTGGATAACCTAGGAACATGCCATATTGGGTTTGTCAAGGGTAAAGCAAAGCTAGCACCACTCCCTGAACTTACAATACCCAGACTAGAACTCTGTGCCGCTGTACTGGCAGTCGAACTAGCGGAGCTCATTGCTACTGAAATGAACATCAAGATTGAAGATGTTGAGTTCTACACTGACAGCAAAGTAGTCCTGGGGTATATTTGTTTCTATGTTTACGTCAGCAACAGAGTACTGAGAATTCGGAGGTCTACCTCTCCAAAACAATGGCATTTTGTACCCACAGATCACAACCCTGCTGACCAAGCAACCAGGTCAGTGGCAGCTAATTGTCTCGAAGACACAATATGGTTCACGGGTCCAGCCTTCTTGCTTGATTCCAGGCACAGTTCTACCAATATTGACAAGTATGAGCTAGTGGATGCAGACGCTGATGCAGAAATCCATCCTCAGGTATCTACTCTACATACAATAACTTCAGAAAGTCACTTAAAGACCGATCGTTTCAAGAAATTTTCGACTTGGAAGTCACTTGTCCGAGCCATCACCTGTTTAGTACATATAGCTCATTCTTACAAATCTACCGCATCAAAGATTAAAGACAGCTGTAATGGATGGCATCACTGTACTCATGCCTACTCAGTCTCCAATTTAGAGCAGTCAAAGCATGCAATCCTTCGTTTGGTAGAACAAGAGACCTATGTAAGAGAGATTGAAAACATTGCTAAAAATAAAAATATCTCTGATGACAGCCCCTTATGGAAACTGGACCCATTTATGGACAACGATGGATTGTTAAGAGTGGGGGGTAGACTTAAGGAAGCCAGTTTAGACTTTGCAGAGAAACACCCTATAATAATTCCGGCTCATCACCATATTGCAACATTGCTTGTGCGACATTTTCATGATCAAACAAAATATCAAGGACGATTACTTACCGAAGGAGCTCTACGAGTCACTAGGATATGGATAGTTGGAGGCAAGAGATGTGTGAGCAAGGTTATCTTTAACTGTGTCATTTGTCGTAAACTCCGTGGTATGTTTCAGACTCAAAAGATGGCCAATCTCCCGACTGACAGACTCAGCATGGTTCCTCCATTTACTAATATTGGCCTTGATGTCTTCGGTCCCTGGACAATATCTACTCGACGTACCAGGAAGAATTAATTAAACTGCAAACGGTGGGCAGTACTTTTCACCTGCATGTCTATTAGAGCTATTCACATTGAAGTAATCGAATCAATGGACACTTCTAGCTTTATAAACACCCTCAGGCGCTTCATTTCCATCAGAGGACCAGTGAAGCACATACGCTCTGACTGAAGATCAAACTTTGTAGGAGCCATCAGAACACTAAAAATTCCTTCCAATCTTGACACTCTTAGGGTTGAAAGGATGCACATGGACCTTCAATCCGCCACACTCTTCACACATGGGAGGAGTGTGGGAAAGAATGATAGGCCTAGCAAGAAGAATCTTGGACTCTATACTGAATGTTATAATTGTTTTTTCATCAAAACCACTTAGTTTAGGGATTAACCAAGATATGATCCTGCATCAGTGTAGCTACAGCATCATTATAATGTTTAATTTTTGGTTAGTACGCCGCCTAGTGGCTGTCAGCTGTTATTGTTATTAGTTGTAAAACATGTAATTGTCTAATGCTTATGTCATTGTCATGTGACCTATGACTTAATGCAATCTTATTGGTAGTAGGTGAAATGCATTGTGGGAGCTTCCACCATTTTGAGACTGTACTTTGGGGAGATCAGACACTCTCCATCTTAGTCATTCTACCCGCCATATATTTTCTCCTTTTCATTCCTTGTGAAAAGCATAGCTGGTAAGAGGTGTAAAATAATGTTATAGTCTGCTTTGTAAGTAGACTGGCTAGCATACATTATGTTATATACATGTAAATGTATTCCTACTGTTCTTGCAGGATTATAGATCTGTACTTTATTCTGATTACCTATATGTGCTTGTTTCAGTTTTACCATTAAACAGACATCTGAATATCCAAATCCTCACTGCTCAGTTGTCAACCTGTTGGAGCAATAAAGTTTGACTACATAACCACAACAGTCGGGCTTATTGGAAGACAGGAAGGTTTATGCTGTATGTCAGAGTATACACAGCTGTGATGTATATGAAGACAGAACAATCAGTCTCCTCACCGGTAAGGCCCTTGTCTGGGCTACCCATCTTTGGAACAGAGACGATCTGGTTACGGCTGCTCACACGGCTTTTCTAGCGGAATTCCAGTCCGTGTTTGAAGAACCAGCATGGGCCTCCTCTGCTAAGACTGCATTGCTCAACCTGCACCAAGGCAATTCGTCAGTGGAAGAATATGCAGTTCAGTTCCGCACCCTGGCCTCTGAACTTTCCTGGAAGGATGCAGGCTGATTTCCACCTTAAAAAAGGCCTCTTAGCTCATGTGAAAGATGCTTTTGCCGCACGTTACCTGCAGTTTACTCTCATGACACTGGCCTCTTGGATTGATGTGTGGTTTAAGGAGCTTCCTGAGAAGGTATGTCACAAGCAACCCCAAGTCTGTCAACGACGTCTACCTTGCTTGGATCATGCTTTCAAAAGGCCGCTCCAGCCTCCGGCCGTCCCATCTGCAGAGGAGCCTATGCAGGTGGACAGAGCTAGACTCTCCTCTTAGGAGCATTCCAGAAGATGTCAGGGGAACCTGTATTGTGCCAGTTCGGAGCACTTCAGTGTGGCTTGTCCTGATCATCCCCACCTAGGGTTATTGGGAGGAGCGTCACTAGTTGTAAGCAAGGCTTCTCCAAGTCTGACTTTTCCTGTGCTTCTCAGCTTTGGCATCTGCACCCAGATCCAGGTTTCTGCTTTCTTGCATTCCGGTTCTGCAGGGAACTTCATGGATGCCACTCTGATCTCCCGACACCACATTCCTGTGGTCCTTCTATAGAAGCCTCTGGTCATCTCCTCGCTCAGCGGCCAAACTCTCTCCAATCTGGTCCAGTATCACACTGAGACATATTCCCAGAGAGTCAGTGCTCTGCATAAGGAAAGATTGTTATTTTACATGCTGCCACAATCTAACTCATCCCTCCTGCTGGACCTTCCGTGGTTGCAGCTCCAAGCACCTGTCCTTAACTGGATGATGGGGGAAATTCTTTGTTTGGTTCCACAATGTCAGTCCCACTGGTGGAATCTCTACCAGTACCAGTCTTGGCCTCCTCCGTGACTCCCAAGCCTTTGGAGGGCCTACCAATGTGTTACTGGGACTTCCAACGTGTTCTCCAAGAAGCAGGCAGAGATGTTGCCACCACACCCTCCCTAGGACTGCCCTATAGATCTGTTGCCGGATACCTTTCCTCCCCAGGGTCAGGTGTACCCTCTCTCTGTTTCCGAGCCCGCTGCCATGTCAGAGTATATTAAAGAGAACCTGCAGAGAGGGTTTATCTGCAAGTTCACCTCTCGAGCTGGTGCAGGCTTCTTTTTTGTGGCCAAGAAGGATGGGTCACTCCGTCCTTGCATTGATTATCACAAGCTTGACAAGATCACAGTTAAGAACCACTACCCTCTGCCATTGATTACAGAACTCTTTGACCAACTGCAGGGATCCAAGGTCCTCTCTAAGCTAGACCTTCGTTGGGCCTACAACCTCATCCGGATCCGCAAGGGTGACAAATGGAAGACAGCTTTTAAAATTCGTAATAGACATTTTGAGTACCATGTGATGCCATTTGGACCTTGCAATGCTCCAGCTGTCTTCCAGGAATTTGTCAATGACATCTTGTGAAATCTGCTCTATACATGTGTCGTGGTCTACCTTGACGACATCTTGGTGTTCTCCCCAGACCTCGAGACCCACCAGTCTCACATACGGCAAGTTCTTGGCCGCCTACGGGCTAATAGTCTTTACCCAAGCTCGAGAAGTGTCCCTTTCACCAGCGAAGCCTTCCTTTCCTCAGTTACATAACCTCAGACAAAGGTCTCCAGATGGATCCTGCTAAACTGTCTGCAGTTCTGCAGTGGCTGCGACGAGAAGGTCTACCAGCCATCCGGAGGTTACTAGGTTTCGCAAACTATTACCGCCAGTTTATCCCACATTTCTCTATTCTTGGTGATGCTCACCAAGAAGGGTGCCAATCCCCGCCTCTGTCCTTCAGCGGCAGAAGGGGCCTTCTCAAGGTTAAAGCTTCGGCTCCTGTTTTCACTATGCCTGACACAGAGAAGCCCTTTCATCTAGAGGTGGATGCATCCTCCATTGGTGCTGGGGCAGTGCTCACCCAGAAAGGGCCCAAGGGCCGTACTTTGACCTGCAGCTTCTTTTCCAAAACTTTTTCTCCCACAGAGAGAAATTATTCTATAGGAGATTGCCCTGGAAGTATGGCGATACCTTTTGGAGGGAGCTCACCATCCTGTATACATGCATACGGACCATAAGAATCTCCTGTATCTTCAGATTGCTTTTCTTTTCACGCTTCAACTTATTGATCCACTTTCATCCTGCGGAGAAGATAGTCAAGGTAGATGCTCTCCAGCATATCAAGGTAGATGCTCTCCAGCATATCATCCCTCCTGAACGGTTGTGGCTGCTCCAGCTCCCATTGGGCAAGACTTATGTTTGACCTGCCTTTCGGAAAAAGATTTTGACTTGGGTACGATGCTCTTGTGTGGCCGGGCATCCTGGGGTGCGCTCTGTAGCCCACATTTCCCGATACTATTGGTGGCAAGATCTGGTCCAAGACATACAGGATTTTGTGGGTTTTTGCTGCTCCCGTGCTCATTATGGGCCATCACTAGAGATGAGCGAACATACTCGTCCGAGCTTGATGCTCGTTCGAGCATTAGCGTACTCGAAACTGCTCGTTGCTCGGACGAATACTTCGCCCGCTTGAGAAAATGGCATCTCCCGCCGTTTTGCTTTTTGGCGGCCAGAAACAGAGCCAATCACAAGCCAGGAGTCGCTTACCTAAGATGAATGAATAAGGCAGGTGTGTATTAGTGGCGCATCGCTCCGGTCCACAGGCACGCAACCCATTAGGTAAGCGACTCCATCATTGGTTTATACCGGTCAGCTGGCCATGAGTATGAGGGTAGATATATCCTCCCCCCGCCTTGCCACAGCACACACCCCCTTGAGGAAGCAACGGCGAAACGCGCGTCGGGGTGCTGTGGTGGTGGTCTGGGGCTAATCTGGTTTGAGGCACAGGTATACTACTTTGACATTGTGTCTGATTTGATATAGAGTTTATATTTTCTGTGCCCGGTATAGCCCTAATTTTCATACTTATGGATTGATGTTGTATACTATTATGACGTGGTATTTTTTACTATGGTTAATAGACTGACCACCACCATGCTGTTTGTTTTTGTGGTTTTAATGTGTATGTTTTTAATGTCCACATTTTTATTGTCTATATGAATTAATAAAGGTGTATATTTTGAATTTATTTTTGGTACTTGGAGTATGACGTGTGATCTCATATGTTTTTTGTTGGTATTTATTGCTTGAATTACATAGGGATCGGTTACCAGAGAAGTGGGCACACTTATTGGTATTTATTGTTTGTTTTTTGATTATCCCACAGTTATTATGGATTTCCGAAGTAGGGAATCAAATTGGCTTTCGATGGTCACTCAAGTTTTTAATTGCGACTCACCCCAATCTGCATTAGGCTCTGATGAAACCAAAACAGTACAAATATCCTTGAAGGAACTGTTAAAAAAACGGGTCAAAACATGGTGGAACAAAGTAGCTTTGGAGCAATATTTAGCCAAAGACCTAATACCGAGGGGACTTCGAGTACAGGTATACCCATCCTTTCCTTTAGATGATGATATTACAAAAAAGAGGTGGGAAGAAGCTTGCAATACCTGCTCACGCACGTTTATTGAAATCCTAATTGGGATTGAGAAAAAGAAATTAGAAAATATTGAATCAAATATGGTCCCCCTGCAGGACAAAATCAAATTGTTAATGTCTACTGACAATTTAAACAAGTTTGAACAGGACTTAAGCACTGAATGCTCTAAATGGGAAAAGGATATTCAAGAGATAAAAACCAAGAAATTCCAGAGAGACAAGACGGATTTTCAGAACCAACGTGCATATCGTTGGCAACGGGTTGACTCCACACGCCCAATGAGAAGGTCAGAATCAACCTCATCACTTGAAACCGTGGCTTCGGATTCCTCATGTCTTGGGCCCAGCCGAGCATAAGGTGGCACCATATCGAAATCCGGGAACTCCGATGAAACGGAAATTCAATAGTCAGCAGGAATCTGGTCATGGAAAATTAAAGGTAATTAACCTCTCCAATATTATTTTGACTTCTGAACAACTATCACTGTTGTCATTAGGATTAAATTTTAGCCCGGTATCAGCATTTGATGATTTCACAGCAATTAAGGATGTTTATTTATTTGCTCGCCAATTGCTGTGGAAGAAACATTTCAATAAAAAGGATGATCTTTGTTCTGTTGCAGCCCCGGAGGACATGGAAACGATCAGGATATTAGAGTCCCTACTACAAGAACAAGAACAATCCGGGGTGAGTACACAGAGCAAATTCCCGTCAACAATTCGGCCTAAGTCCACTGCCTCACCTCCCTTGTCAGCTAGCCTCATGATAAAGACATAGTTTTGCCCTTATACAAATCCCTGGTCAGACGACACATGGAATATTGTGTACAGTTTTGGGCACCAGTATATAGAAAGGATATAGTAGAGCTGGAACGGGTGCAGAGGAGAGCAACCAAGATTATTAGGGGAATAGGGGGAATAGAATACAATGACAGATTACAAAATTTGGGATTATTAGAAAAAAGACGACTGAGAAGAGACCTCATTACAATGTACAAATACCTGAACGGACAGTACAAGGATCTCTCCAAAGATCCTTTTATACCTAGGCCTGTGACCAGGACAAG
Source organism: Engystomops pustulosus (assembly GCA_019512145.1). Classification (NCBI taxonomy): domain Eukaryota; kingdom Metazoa; phylum Chordata; class Amphibia; order Anura; family Leptodactylidae; genus Engystomops; species Engystomops pustulosus. The sequence goes on along the minus strand of CM033641.1, from coordinate 228,478,365 downwards.
GGGGCATCCTCTGCGCCTAGAGGAGAGGCGATTCTACCATCAACATAGACAAAGGTTCTTTACTGTAAGAGCAGTGAGACTACGGAACTCTCTGCCGCAGGAGGTTGTTATGGCGGACTCTATGTATGTGTTCAAGAGAGGCCTGGATGCCTTTCTGGAGAGAAAAAATATCATGGGTTATGGGATTAAAACATTTATTTAATTCATAAAGGTTGGACTTGATGGACTTGCGTCTTTTTCCAGCCTTGTATATACTATGATAAGTATGCAGCTAAAATTGTTGTTTAACAACTTTTGGACAGTCAATACATTCTAAGATTTATAATTTCTTTTTTTAAAGACAGAATACAGTTTTCAGTATCTTTTTCGGGAACCTCTGACTTATTGATTATCTTTTTGGATGTTTTGGCGTCAAACCAACTATAGTCTAATTTTGTTTTAAATGGGTTGCTAGGTTCAATGTGATACTTGGTTTTACTTGTCTTTGCATTTACAGCCAGTGGGGAACATTTATGAGGGCTTGTATGCCAGTTTTCATCTCTAACTTAGACAATTAGGCCTAAAAATGGTTGGTCTTTAAGGTGTAAAGCTTTTCTGTTTACGTTTAAACCTAGTTACAAAAATTTTGTTTTTCTTCTTTCATTTTATTGAAAAAGAATTATAGGAGGCATTACAGATTATTGAATAATTACCCCCTATGGTACAAGTAGCTATTTTCATCATGGTTCTTTTCTGCGGAGACCTTGGTGTAAGAATATAAATTGATACAATTTTTACATAGATGTTTATTAACCAAGATGATTCATTGCATGTGTGTATACTGTCTTCTAACAAACAAAGTTATTTACTTTGTTATCGTTTTAATAATACAATGCAAAAACCTTGCTCCAGTTTCTCCTGCTCTGCATTTTCTTTTAACGATATAGACAACAGAACTGTTGTTTCTGAGTTCATTTTGTTAGGTTTTAACTAACATGATGCCAAACTTAAAATATCTTTATTTGTCTCATTTATATTATATCTTACAAACCTTTCACGAGTGATTGGGCAACTTTATTATTTTATATTTAGTCTTCTCTGACCCAAGACTTTCATTTCCTATGTATTATTTCCTGTGTAATTTAGCTGTCATGGACATCTGCTTTATCAACATAGTGCTACCTGGTATGTTAAAAGGATTTGTTAGTCAAGGTCTTCATATTTCTGTACAATCTTGCCTTGCACAATCCTGTTTCTATTTCCTGGTTGGAACATCAGAATTTCTTCTTTTTGCAGTGATGTCCCTTGACCGATATTTGGCTATATGCCTCCCTCTGCGTTACTCTATGATTTAGGCACAAACAAATCTGTACAATCGCCCTCATAGCTTGGAGTTTGGCTTGGATCATTTTTCACTATTGCAGTGCCTTCAGGTTTAGCTATGAAGTTAAAGTTTTGTAACAAATTTATTGACCATTTCTTTTGTGACATAAGTCCTGTTCTTAAGAATTCTTGCACAGATACCTCTATGATTGAATTGCTGTCATTGTTTGGCTGGCACACATTGTATGTTTCTGGTCCTTGTACCCTGATCTCTTAATAAAGATACTACTGAGAATACTGAAAGTTAATACAGCTGAGGAAGAGGAAGAGCTTTGTCCACTTGTTCTTCCCATGCAATTGTAGTGACTCCTGATATACAGCCTGCATATACTTATATAGATGACCAGCACAAGGTCAAGAGCTCATTATAATAAAGATGTTGCCATCCTGAATACTGTGGTTGTCCTTTGCTCAATCCATTCATCTACACACTAAGAATCTGACTGTGAAAAATCGCTCTCCTCTGACATGTTGCTACGCATATTCAACAAACATGAAGCTCATTTTGAAGAGACTGTACAAAATTAAGTAATATGACTGCTGCTCAATAAGCCTGCAGAATTTATAGATGGCAAGGGGGTTACTGACAGAAGCCATTACGGAATTGCCAAAGGTTACTCCAGATCAGAATTTTTAAAGCATGAAGCCTGATATAAGGAGCACCGGCCTATTCCTAGTGAAGGTAAGTGCAAGCTCCGCGACACTTTTTTTTTTAAATGCGACGGTTTTTCCGAATCCGTCGGGTTTTCGTTAGGCCGCGCCCCCCATTTCCGTCACGTGGATGCCAGCGCCGATGCGCCACAATCCGATGCCAATCCCGGGCCAATTCAGGGGAAATCATCGCAACTCGGAAATATTCGGAAAACGCGAATCAGGTCCTGGGTAAATGACCCCCAATATATTTTGTACAAACTTATTGTTCCACATCTTTTGAACATCTAGTTCAACACTGTATGCACATTTTTTGCATCAGGTGCCAAACTTTACACTTCTTTATTTCAAGCTAGCCTGGTGTCAGGACTTTAACTTTGGCCTTTCTGGTTGGTTTCTACCACATCTGCTATTGTGGCCTGATTGTTTATAACCTGCCTTTTTATTATTGGTGTTTCTTGCATTACCTGCCGTCTTTGTTTAGGGTCTCAGTCGTTTTAATTTGTATTATCCTATCAGGAGTGGCTGTGTGGGCACTGTTGCAATTGCAAATGATAGTTAGACGTATTAAATGTACATTTTTATTATTGCAGCGCATCTGGTGTAGTCATCAACTGTTTGCCTGTGTGGATTCAGTTGCATTGAGTTAATTCGAGAACTTTGTATCAGAATTATAACTTTGGATCAGAATGTTATAACAAGATGGCAATGTACGGTGCTCTGTGGTATTGACAAGATCGACTATCTGGGAACCACAGGAAAACATTTTCAGAACTTGAAAGGATTGAGACAAAATGGATTGTGAAATTGCAGTGCTTGCTCCTCTTGACCTTAATGAAAACATATCTTTCGCTTCATTTGTTGTGAAACTGTTGCATCTGCATCTATGACCTGTATCCTATATTTTGTTTATTTGTTTTTGTGAAAGGCTTATTACTAGTTGCAATTATTAATGTATATGTTCATGACTTGACTGATGCTCTCACCATGTATTTATTGAACTTGGATATAACACTTCATGTTTTAACTTTGGAGTTTCATTATGTTTGGGTGTTATAGTCTTCTTGTGCTTGCAATGCTTCAAGTGCATTGACTTCTTGTCTAGGGATGTGTTGCGGATATCTTATAGGTCCACCACTTAAAGTTTGCATGTGTCACTTTTTGTCCAGGCCTCACCTTTAAGATGTGTAGGTTGGCCCCTCATTCCGTACGCAGATTGACACATTCGACAGAAAACGGGGGGCGGGCCATCGGACAAACGACTGAATTCAGACAAACCACGATTTAAACTTTGATTTGTGTCGCAAGATCAAGCCTTTCATGCACCGAGAAGAAATGGGATCTCTGGGGTAGCTGATCGGGGACGACACATGCCATGTATCGGGATATCGGGCGGAACACACCTGGGATCGACAGGGACGTAAAGTAATCTCTCCCCAAATTATTTCTGTACAAGGTACACAGGGTTTTTTATAAATTAATGATTTATTGGGGATTTTCTCATTGGTGTAGATCATCCCCTAAACCCTACCCACCACATGATACGTTTACATATCAAAATATACCTCACCGGACACTTTATTAGGTACACCATGCTAGTAACGGGTTTGGACCCGCTTTTGCCTTCAGAACTGCCTCATTCTATCGTGGCATAGATTCACAAGGTGCTGGAAGTGCCTCCATGATGCGAATCTCTCGTTTCCACCACATCCCAAAGATGCTCTATTGGATTGAGATCTGGTGACTGGGGAGGCCCTTTGAGTACAGTGAACTCTTTGTCATTTCAAGAACCAGTCTGATATGTTCCAGCTTTATTGACATGGCCGCTTATTATGCTGAAGTACCCATCAGATGTTGGGTACATTGTGGTCATAAAGGGATGGACATGGTCAGCAACAATACTCAGGTAGGCTGTGGCGTTGCAACAATGCCTCATTTGGTACCAAGGGGCCAAAGAGTGCCAAGAAAATATTCCATGACACACCATGACACCACCACGACCAACCTGACACTTGTGATACAGGCGGATGGATCCATGCTTTTTAATGTTGTTGACGGCCAAATTCTGACCCTCCACCTACCGAATGTCGCAGCAGAAATCTAGACTCATCAGACCAGCGCAACGTTTTTTCCAATCTTCTACTGTCCAATTTCGATGAGCTTGTGCAAATTGTAGCCTCAGTTTCCTGTTCTGTAGCTTAAAGGAGTGGCACCCGTGGGTCTTCCTTCTGCTGTAGCCATCTGCCTCAAAGTTTTGACGTACTGCTGGCATTCAGGATGCTCTCTGCCTACCTTGGTTGTACGGGTGGCGATTTGAGTCACGTTGCCTTGTCTATCACTCGAACCCAGTCTGTCCATTTTCCTCTGACCTCTGGCATCAACAAGGCATGGAGCAGTTGACACTGTACCTAATAAAGTGGCCGGTGAGTGTACATTTTAATTAAATCTAAGTTTTTGATCCCTTTTATTTTTGGATTTGTTCTGTAGTAAATCTATACTTCCTAGAAACCTTGTTACTCTATTGTGTCTGTGGTAGAGATTCGAAGTTTGTGCCTTGTAATGCACTCACCTCTTTCCTTTCTGTTCCTCTTTGTCTGTGTTTATGTAACAGTCGCGGACCTGTTCTGGTTGGTTGCCTTTTTTCTTCTTGCTCCTTATTGCCCTCCTTCCTGCATTCAGTTTCGGTTGTGTATTTATGTGCATGCTGGCATGCTAGTTCTCCAAGTTGCTTGGTGCAATCTTTTCACTAGGGGGCAAAATTAGTACAGCAGTCCCTACTATTAAGTCCCCTCCCCTATTTTCTGGATAGTTTTCGTGTTCAGAGATAGAGAGAAGTTGTTGTTGGTCAAGAGCTAATTTGGGTAAGCTGACCAAATCACCCGCAGACAGGACTAGCTTGGTCATAGAGTAAGGGACAATGTAACATAATAATGCATTCTGTAATTCACTTTATTAACAAAATACAAGCATTTCACAGATATCCAAGAGCTTTTCACAGAAGTCCAATCTGTCTCTATCAGTCCAGGTGCTCATGGGTTTCAGTGAGGAGAGAGAAGCTGCAAGATTACGATGGATAAGTTGTTTGTGTGGGGAGGGAGAACAAATATGTGCATAGGTGACAGTGTGTAATAGGCATCTCATGATCGCTCACATCTCTGATCTATTTCATTCTCTCATATTTCTAGAGTCAGATTACTAGTACAATGTTCAGAAGCCAGATGAAGTGTGATATAAACCTTGTACCTTGAATCTAACCACATTTTAGCTCACAGAACTAGATAGATCATAATGTGTCTGGCTTAAAGAGTCCCTTCCCCCGCCACTCTATGGAGTGATAGAAGCTAAACAGCAATAAAACTTGTAATTGTAAGTGAGGTGTTAAATGATCACTAGGAAATAGAGATTTGAAAATTTTCTTTTGTGGAAAACACTTTCAAGACAGTTGCCTGAAGTCACTGGGGGTCCTTTACCAAGGGCCTGATTCGCGGTTTCCCGACGTGTTACCGCGATATTTTTCCGATTTGCGTCGATTTTCCCCTGAATTTGCCCCGGGATTTTGGCGTACGCGATCGGATTGTGCGCCATCAGCGCTGGCATGCCGCGACGGAAATCGGGGTCCGTGGCCGAACGAAACCAGAACGATTCGGAAAAACCGCCACATTTAAAAAAAAATGTGTTGCGGCTTGCACTTATACCTTCACAATCAGCCCAGCTCGGTGTATTCCAGTGCGTTACTGGGAACTACGCGCAGCAGCGACCATGGTGGACATCGAGGAGCTGGCCTTCATACATCCCGGCCGACCCGAATCCAGCGCAGAGAACCGCCACTGATCGTGAATGGACCGGGTAAGTAAATCTGCACACATGTGTGTAGTGTGATGCCTATTTATCATGGTTCAAAATGCTCAATATTGATTTACCTTGGATGGTAACAGGAACTGCAAATCCTGTTTATAGCAAATAAAACTCCTCTCTGCGTTAAGGCTTCTAGTCCCCCCCGATTTGAAAGTAAAATGTAAAGCCATTCGATTTTATGCATTATGATCAAAATACCGTTCAGATTGCTGTAGCTACACTTATGCATAACATTTCTTTGTTTGATTCCTGATTTGAGTGGTTTTGGTGAAACCACAACCAGCAAGCTGATTTCACAAGCCCTATAAAAAATATTTGCAATCCCTCATTCGCAATGCATGTGCTGGTCTGTAGCATCTGCTGCTTGTACTCAGGAGCTGTAGAGTGATTTGCTCAAAGTCCAGGGTGGTTCCATTTTGGGGATCTGTATACCCCAAATTTCAAATCTTTTTTGTTTTCTAAGTTGATATCAAGAAATTCATGTCAAATTAATATAGTTGCTGGAGTGATTTTTTCTCAAAGTCCAGGTATCAGTTTTTGGGGTTCTTGTATTCTCCAAATTCCATTCTTTTTTGTTTGTTGCTAAAAGTGGTACAAGAATCTGTGTCAAATCAACATATGTTGCTGGAGTGATTTTTTTTCTCAAAGTCAGGGGTGTCAGTTTTTGGGGTTCTGTATTCCCCAAATGTCATTCTTTTTTGTTGCTCAAGTAGATATCAAGAAATCCATCAGTTCGGGGTTCTGTATTCCCAAAATTTTTTGGCGTTCTGTATTCCCCAAATTTCATTCTTTTTTTATTGCTAAAGTTGAATCAAGAATCTGTGTCATAATCCACATAGTTGATGGGGTTATTTTTGCTTAAGGTTGTCAGTTTTTGGAGTTCGTATTGCCCAAATTTCAATTCTTTTTTTGTTTCTAAAGTAATATCAAGAAATCCTGTGTCAAATCACATTGTTGAGTAACCAATATGTCAGACAGAGAAGTGGCAGGTGAACAGGCCAAGTCACAGCACAGAGGGGGAACGTCGCAGCAGCGGTAACTCTTTGTCATGCTAGTGTCACTGTGTTGATGACAACCCAAAGGTTCTCGATTGGGTATCTCACCCACTTCCTCCTCTCCCAAATGACATCTGATAACCCCACCAAGAGTCTTGGGTTCGTCAGATGCACCCTTAGTTGGCCATGGCCCAGGAGCAGGTAGGCAGCGCCCTCACCTGTCCTTAACCTCTGTCCTGTTTCATTCCCCCTAACCATAGATCTACTATTGGTCTGGGCTCAGCAACCACTATACAGCGAGAACGAAGTCTTTGAGGACATTCATCAGCTGCTTGCCAGTGGGCAGACATCTGCTGCTTCCGCACAGTAGGTGGGGAAAGTACGATGTGGAAGTTTATGTTGCACTTGAAAAGCAATCAGCAGCTGTGCATACTAAGACCGTTGAGGAGAATAGCAAGAAGGGAAACACAAATTGATGATGATGTTGCCATTTGCACTTGGACAGCTAACTAGCAAGGGCTTCAATCATCATCATCAGGAAGAAGAGTGGTGTCAGCTTGCGGCATCAGTCAGCAAGCAGAGCAGCAACTCGCTACCATGGCCGTGAGTCAGCAGGGTGGCAGCAGTGCAGGAGGGAGCCAAACGGCCGTAGGGTAAAAAACCCTCTTTGCAAGATCACAAGTAAGTATTGGCACGGGGGCTCAGTGAGGCAGTAAAATCACCTAACTCGGCGGTGGTGGCAGTTTTTGTTAAGCCCTAGAGGAGTTGAACGTGTGTATATGTAGGATCTGTGGCAGAAAGCGAAGCTTGGCCAGGAGCTTACATTTAGACACCACAGCCCTGCGTCAACACATAGCAGTGTTACCATCCAATGGCCTCGAGAAATGTGTTTCAGACTGGTGGTCCATCATGCTGCAGCAGCAACAGACAGCACAGCAGCTAGTGGCACACATGCCCATTTCAGCCAGTCAAGGCTCCAGCACCTCTGCCAATGGGAACTGTTTGTCTTTGACATCATCTCCCAGTCCATATGCTCTTGCTCCTAGCTACACTTGGCGTTGAACGAAGCGCTTCAAGGAGACAACTGTATGCATCCGCCCATCCTAAGGTACCAGGGACTTGCTCCTCTCCAAGTTGTTGGTACTACAGTCCCCTCCCTTTCCAAGTCGTGGACTCCTGCACCCTTCGTAGAACTAATGGCTTGTGCCGAACCAAGGTGGAGAGTTCAAGCTAATTTTTCTTTCCCAAAAAGGCAGTACCAGCCCTTCACAAATAGTATAAACAGAAGGTGTGCCAGTCCTTGAGATTATCGTTTCCTTCCAAGGTGCACGGCAGCAGGACGGTGGAGCTGTAACTATGGTCAGGGACAGTACATTGTCCTTATGGCCCACGGGTGAATGTGCTCCTGCCCAGCCACACCAACAACTTGAACAGGAGGCACTAATGACAGCCTCCTACTCCTCCTCCTCACCACCAGCACCTCTCTCCCAAAGTCTAAGTGCTGCACCTCATACCACATGTGCAGACATAGCGTGTTGCCTGTTCTGCACCTGGTTTCCCCTGGGCAAACAAGTCACAAACGGGGAGACGCGAACTGCTCCGCGTCCTGCACGAGGAAATCAATATGTGGCTTGAGGCTAGGGCTCAATAGAGAGAATAAAAATTAAGGGGGATCGGGGCAGCCCTGTCTTCTTCTGCTGTTGTTTTATTAAATGGGGAATAAACCATACCATTATTGAACATAATGCTGAAGGAGAGGAATATAAGGCCTGGATAGATCTTAAAATAAGGCCGTTCAAGTTCATGACATACCTTAATGCCGAGAAGTGCGCCCGATCAATTAATGCGGTTTTAACGCCTTCTCTCGGCATCCAAAGGCCAACGACAACGAGCGCCGGGGTCTAACACTAGTGGACCAATACGGATGCAATTATGGAGGCTATATTTTAGTATCCACAGTAGGAGGGATATAGGGCTGAAGTTCTGAGGAGTCTCAGGGGTTTGCCCAGGGTTGGGGGATGGTTACAATTAAGACTTGCGGTTTTCTCGAGGCAGCATCGTTAATAATTCCTCAAATAATTTGGAAGGAGGGAGGAGAACGTTTTGCTAAATTCTGCAGTGAATCCATCAGGAACTGGGGATTTGTGGGCCAGGAGGGTATGCGTAGCTTTGATGATTTCTTGGGTGATGAATGGGGAGTTTAGGGACGCTAAGTGTTCAGTGGGCGGAGTTAGACCTGTAGACGTTTAAGAACTTGTTTTTATCTGGGTCTATCTGTTTGGTGCATGAGGGATCGGTGAGAGATATGCAATGGGAAATAATAATCCCTAAATCTATTTGCAATGTCTTTAGTGTGTATAGTTTTGCTCTCATTTGAGGATTAGTCAGAAGGGTTCTGGATTTCTGGTGTTACTGCTTAAAGCGGCGAGCTAGTATCTTCCTGCTTTATTACTCTTTGAGTAGTGGGTAGCTTAAAAGTTGGTTAGGCCTTAGTCTACTGGGATATGAATTATGATTTCTAAGATGAAGCCCAAGAGCAGATAGATGCTCCATAGTGGATATTGAGGGGTCTGATTTATTAGCTATCTCCGCATTGTGCATCTGGTCTGTTGGTGTCTTAAGTTTAGGATTTCCTAATATTTCTGTAGTGTGTGCTCAATCTTTTTGAAGTTCCTCTAACATAGATCTTATGCGCGATCCAGAGTAATCTCAGGGTCTGCCATATGGGAGAGGTCAGGGGTGAAGTACTCGCCAAAGTTCAATTTGAGCTCGTTGGGAGTAATGGGACAGATAAAATGGGTTGCATCTCCATATGTAAGTGGCCAATCATTAATCCTGTGTTTATAGTCAGGACATGGGTCGGGACCATTTGATTAGCCCAGCTTCGCCTCTTTTACTTGAGTAAGAGTGTCTTTGTCTGTCAAAGATGTCAAGTCGCGAGTATAAAATTATGTACTAGTGAATGGAACGAAAATCCCTTTCAGTAATCTTAAGAATGCACCAGTGTCCATATATGCCATATTTCACAATCCCATGTTGATGCAGGCATGCCGTTTCTTTCTCTCTGTGGAAATGCAATCCCTCTTGGGGTCAGGGTTTATTGAACCTACCACATATCAAAAATTTGCCCTGTCTATGTGATAGAATAACACTCATGACTTTGTAGAAGAAAGAGATCTGCCCTGCGATTAGGGGCATATACCAAAGCTATTGTAAGGCACCTTGTTAAGCTCGCAGGCTAAAATACATGACCATACCATAACTGTCACAATAGTGGTCCAGATCTGAAGGGCTACTGAGGACTTTAACTGCAATAATAACTCCTCTGCTTTTTTGTAAAAAAGAAGGCAATGCAGTGGAAAGCATTGTAACGGAGTAAACCCATTACTAGGCATCTAATTGCCAGTGCCAAGGGTCAAGAAAAGTTTAGATGGGAGGGGTTTGTTTAAAGTTGAGACAGTGGTGTACGTGCAGAGAGTTGGAGCAGTTTATCAAAAGGCAAATACAGTGAGGACCAAGGAATCTTTGCTGGAAGAAGGACATCTGGAAGGTTTTTTCTTACCTGTTGTCCCCTGCTGTGGATGGCATCAGAGAAGGACGATTTAATTCAAGAGTGCTCCAGGCGGTGGCTCAACGGGGCACCAACTGGCTGGAGCGTCAGTTGGTGAAGGGCCAGCCGTTTCAGCGACTCCAGCAGCAGAACCAGGACGTCCGAGGAGCATACTACCCCCCGATCTCGGCCCGCCATCGAGGCCCCAGCAGGGACCCTCCTGCCTCCTCCAATAAAGCTCCCTGTGAGGGCTGAGGAAATGGCAAGGGAGGAATCCGAGCTTGCGGACGGTCGTGTGAGCGAGTGGACAACGCAGGCCCTCTCCGGCCGCATCACCATCCGCATTGCCGATGGACGAGAGATAGGCAGACCGCCTGCCGAGGTACCGGGTAGGAGGGGAGCCTTAGGAGCGGATCCGGAGCATCATTGTGAAGCGGGCTTGAGCAAGCAGTGAATTGGTGGCGCCCCCAGTGTCCCGTGTGCAGCACCGGTGACAGCGGTCGGACCGCGATGTTCACCGGAGGTGAGGATCGCGCCAATCTTCACACAACCGGAAGTGGAGGAGTGGCAAGTACGGTTGCCGACGAGGGCGGTCTTCCCCCAGAGTGCATCAACGATCGCAGACCCGGAAGTGACAGTGGCGCAGGGGAGGTTCTTCTGAGTTCTCAGGACCGGAGGTAGCGGACAGCGGCTGTGGGCTCGGCATTCACGGACTGCGACTGCCAGCAGCCCTGTGACGGCAGGTTCATCAGTTAATGATGGTATAACCGCTGATGGTTATGCTCGTGCTTTACACTCCTTTGCCGCCGCGTTGGAGGTGTCCGCCGACACGGCAAGGGTTCCCTTTGGCTAAAACCGATATGAGGCGGATTTTCGCCTGTTAACCAGTTCATCCGGAGAGTTTTCACTTGTTTGGATGTAAGTGGAAGGCAGTATTTTGGTGGACCTTTGTTTGTCCCATGGGATGTTCCATCTCTTGTTCATATTTTGAAAAATTCCGTAGTTTTTTTTGAATGGGTGGTGAAGCATGAGCTATGGTGGATTCAGTGTACACTATTTAGATGATTTATTGTTTGTGGCCGCCCCGGTTCGTGGGTTTGCTCGCAGTTGATCACACATGGAGAGGGTGGCTTCCAGTTTCCGGGATCCCGTGGCACAAAAAAACAACGTGGCCCAAGCACAGTGATCAAGTTCCTGGCATGTCATAATTCTGAGCATATGGAGTGCAGATTTCCAGATGACAAAGTACAGGAGATAGTGTTCTGTATAGTGAGTAACGAGTGCAATCCCGAAAGAATAAGGCTGAGGGATTTACAGTCATTTGGGGAGTTAAACTTAGCCTGCAGGGTAATGCCCATGGCGGGCTGATTTTTGTAGAACGATGTGGCTCTATGCAGAACTGCAAGGCGTTCGCACCGATCGCACAATCATTTGTGTTACAAGCAAGTACACCTAGTCCTACATTCACTTGGGGGACCTCAGCGCAAGTGCAGAGAGACTTGAGGGTTGGTGGAAGAATCTTTGGAGAAGTACAACGCGGCGTCCATTATACAACATGGTCTCGGATTTCTCCGTGTGGCACAGTATAGATTGTCGTTACAAGGTACACGCTGGTGTCTGTGTGCATGGGATTTTCTGATCCAGGAGATGTAAAGCAGGGGGATGTTCATGCATCGGTATAGAGGGTCATAGTCCATACTTCTAGACTCTATGCTTGAGTTAGTGTTTCCCCATGTGCGTTGCCATTGACGCTTATGGGCAGACAGTTTAAGTGAGCTGACAGTAGAATGAATCGTTACATGTGTCACAATTCGTGATGTGTGCAGGCCAGTATAATCGTACATGACCACCAATATCCCCCCCAATCTGTGAGTTAGTTTGCTTAGCGCCACTCGGGTTAGGGGATTAGTTTCGAATGCACTTCATGGCTGCCATTGTACCTGGATGTAAAAAATGTATTGGGCTGACGCCCTTTCTCGGATCAGTGGTCGTGGTATCCGGGATCCGCGCGTCCAGAGCAGACGAGTGCGAGCTGAGTAATGCCCAGAGACATCTATAGGAAGCATGGTGTGCGTGTGGGCTTTGTCATTTGCGTTTCGGAAACAATCGGCTCTAGTTGTGATTACTAACTGCGGGTAGCTACGTTGCGATGTTGAGCGGAGTGGTAACAGACTGGCTCGACTTCTGGGCGGGTAGTGCCTCCTCCGGAAGATGGGACGCCATGTCTTGATGGTGTAGGGGGGCCTTTACGTGAAGGTAAATCATATTAGTCGTTTGCCTAGGAAATGACTCTATGGTTTTAGGTTTAAATTGAGGGGGTTAAGGGATGTTTACATCATTTGTAATTAGACAAGCTCTGAAAGGTTTTTCGTTCGTCAAGGGTGTCTCGGGACGGCAAAGGCCGGTGCCATTTCAGGTTATGGTGCCTTAGTGGGGGTGCTGGATCGTTTTTTAGTGCAGTCAGAGTTGTTGAGGTGCTATTGTTTCTGTTGGCGTTTTTCATTGAGAGTTTTGGGGGCTTTTAGAATTTCGAGTTGTTCCCCCAAGCAGAAAGTAAAAGGGGGACGGGGTGAGCACGTTGTTATACCACATTATGGGGAGTTGCGCTGTTTTTAGCCAAATCAAAAACGACCAGAGGGGTGCGGGGCGTACGTGAAGCTGGCTCCCTTTACCGGGTTCCAGGGTGCCGGTTTCTTTCGTCTTCTGCTGGCTTTTAGGGAGTCCATTCATACAGCCTGGGCAGAGGGCCCATTGTGGATTCCACATGGATGGCTCTAGTTTATACTCGTTTCAGTTTACAACAGTATTACCGAGGGCGGTGGTATTTTTGGGTTATGAGACGGGGGGTTTTAGTTTGTCACTCTTTCGGATCGGGGCTGCTTACATAGCGCCAGGTGGGTCTAGCGCCGAGCGCATTAAATTGCTGGGGAGTTGGGAATCGGAGCGATTTAGATTAGCGTTCGCCCGCATTTAGCCGATGTGAACGTGTCGGTACGGTTTTTTTTATAATGAGTGTTTTTTCTCTTTTAGGTGCAGCGTCCATGTCTGTGTGATTGTAGGCCAGTCACTCCTCGTGCACTGGGGAGCTGCGAGGGCGAGCCTGCGCCTCTTCAGTGTATCTTGACTACAGCGTCGGTTTTTACAAGTTCCCAGGTTCAGTTTAAGGGATTGGATTAGAGGGATTTGTGGTCTAGTTGCTTTCCGAGGTGTTCATGCTGGGGAACAATGATTTTGGGGGTGCGCTCGGCTTTGGCGGCCCTTGTAGCGGGATATAAGTATGGATTGTTTGAGAGTTGTTGAGGAATTTTTCTAGTCTGCTATTAGTATTGTCACATGCCTGTTAGCGACGAGAGCCGTTGGAGACAGGCTCGGTCAGTAATGTAGATCTAATATCGCAAAGACTTCAAAGCGACAGTCACGTGGGACTTGTGAGCCCGTACGGGCGGCATGATGGATGCATCGGGAGTTGAGAGTGTGGGTTTGAAGATATCTAAGGCACGACGGGGTCCATTATAAATGATTGGGTTTGGATTTGTAGGTTATTAAATGTCTCGAGAGCGTCTTGAAAGGTGGTATGTGTGTGGGCGGACGCAGGGTGTAAGGGGGTTACACATCCGTCATGGCAGGGGAATCAACGAGAGCTCTACTAGTGGTCCGGGTTACAGCACCAACTGACAGCGAGAACGAAGTCTTTGGGACAAGTCACTCAGCTGCTGCCAGTGGGGCAGACATCTGTCTGCTTCGCACAGTGTGGGAAAGTACAGATGTGAGAGGAGTTATGTTGCACTTGAAAGCAATCAGGCTGTGCTACTAAGACCGTTGAGGAGAATAGCAGAAGAAAGGGAAACACAAATTGATATGATGTAGCCATTTGCACTGGAAGCCAGGCTAAGCAAGGCTTCTCATCATCATCAGGAAGAGGGTGTCAGCTTGCGCATCGGCACAAGCAGAGCACAACTCGCTACCATGGCCGTGAGTTCAGCAGGTGGCAGCAGTGCGTAGGATGGGAGCCAAACGCCGTAGGGTAAAAAACCCTGTTTGCAAGATCCAAGTAATAGTGGCACAGGGGCTCAGTGAGGCAGTAAAATCACCAACTCGGCGGGTGTGTGCAGTTTTTGTTAAGCCCACTAGGAGGTTGAACGTGGTTGTATATGTAGGATCTGTGGCAGAAGCGAAGAATGGCCAGGGAGCTAACATTCGCACCACAGCCTGCGTCACACATGCAGTGTTACCATCCAATGGCCTCGAGAACATGTGTTTCAGACATGTGGTCCATCATGCGGCAGCAGCAACAGCAGCAGCAGCTAGTGGCACCACATGCCATTTCAGCCAGTCAGGCCCAGCACCTCTGCCAATGAACTGCTTTGTTCTTTGACATCATCTCCCAGTCCATATGTCTTGCTTCCTAGCTACACTTGGCGTGAACGAAGCGCTTTCAAGGAGACAACTGTATGCATCCAGCCATCCTAAGGTACAGAAGCTGACAGTGCCTCTCTCCAAGTTGTTGGTACTACAGTCCTCCCTTTCCAAGTCGTGGGACTCTGCACCCTTCAGTGAACTAATGGCTTGTGCCGAACCAGGTGGAGAGTCCAAGCTAATTCTTTCCCCAAAAAGGCAGTACCCAGCCTCACAAATATGTAGAACAGAAGGGGCCAGTCCTTGAGATTATCGGTTTTTCCAAGGTGCACAGGGCAGCCAAGAGTGTGGAGCTGTTAACTATGGTCAGGACAGTACATGGCCTTTATGGCCCACTGGTGAATGTGCTTCCTGCCCAGCCACACCAACAACTTGACAACAGAGGCACTAATGACAGCCTTTACTCCTCCTTCTCCACCAGCACCTCAGTCTCCACAAGTCTAAGTGCTGCACCCATACCACATGTGGCAGGACATAGCGGTGTGTTGCGCAGTTTGTCTGCACCTGGTTTCCCTGGCAAACAAAGTCAAACAGGGGAGGAACTGTCCGCGTCCTGCAAGAGGAAATCAATAGTGGCTTGAGGCTAAGGGCTCATAGAGAGATAAAATTAAGGGGGATCGGGGCAGCCCGTCTTCTGCTTGTTTGTTGTATATTAAATGGGGAAATAAACCATACCATTATTGAATATAAATGCTGAAGAGAGGAATATAAGGCCTGGATAGATCTTAAATAAGGCCGTTCAAGTTCATGCAACCTTAATGCCGAGAAGGCGCCCCGCATCATTAATGGGTTACGGTTTAACGCCTTCTCGGCATCCAAAGCCAACGACAAGGCCGGGGATCTACACTAGTGGAGCCATACGGGATGCAATTATGGGAGGCATATATTTAGTATCCACCGTAATGAGGGAAGGCTGAAGTCTGAGTGAGTCTCGGGGTTTTGCCAGGGTTGGGGATGGTTACAATTAAGACTTGCGGTTTTTCTTCGAGGCAGCATGCGTTAATAATTCCCAAAATAATTTGGAAGGAGGGAGGAGAACGTTTTGCTAAATTCTGCAGTGAATCCATCAGGACTGGGGATTTGTGGGCCAGGAGGGTATGCGTAGCTTTGATGTTTCTTGGTGATGAATGGGGAGTTTAGGACGCTAAGTGTTCGTGGGCGAGAGTTAGACCTGTAGACGTTAAGAACTTGTTTTTATCTGGGTCTACTGGTTGGTCAGAGGATCAGGTGAGAGATTATGCAATGAGAATAATAATCCTAAATCATTTGCAATGTCTTTAGGTGTGTATAGTTTGCTCTCATTTGAGGGATGAAGTCAGTAAGGGGTTCTGGATTTCTGGTGTTACTGCTTTAAAGCGGCGAGCTAGATCTTACCTGTCTTTATTACTCTTTGAGTAGTGGTTAGCTTTAAGTTTGGTTAGCCTTAGTCATACTGGGATAGAATTAGATTCTAAGATAAGCCCAAGAGCGATAGATGCTTCCAGATGTGGATATTGAGGGGTCTGATTTATTAGCTATCTCCGCTTGCATCTGGTCTGTTGGTGTCTTAAGTAGGATTTCCTAAATATTCTGTATGTGTGTGCTCAATCTTTTTGAAAGTTCCTCTAACATAGATCTTTGACCGCGATCCGAGTAATCAGGGTCCTGACATATGGGGAGAGGTCAGGGTGAAGTACTCGCAAAGTTCAATTTGAGCTCGTTGGGAGTAATGGGCAATAAAATGGTTGGTTGCATCTCCATATGTAAGTCGGCCAATCATGTAATCCTGTGTTTTATAGTCAGGACATGGGGTCGGACCATTTGATTAGGCCCAGCTTCGCCTCTTTTACTTGAGTAAGAGTGTCTTTGTCTGTCAGAATGAGGTCAATGCGAGTATAACGAATTATGTATAGGTGAATGGACGAAAAATCCCTTTCAGTAATCTTAAGAATGCCCATGTGTATATATGCCATATTTACACAATCCCATGTTGAGTGCAGGCATGCCGTTTTCTCTCTGGGAAATGCAATCCCTCTTGGGGTCAGGTGGTTATATTGAACTACCACATATCAAAAGTTTGCCCTTGTTATGTGATAGAATAACACTCATGACTTTGTAGAAGAAAGAGATCTGCCTGCGATTAGGGGCATATACCAAAGCTATGTAAAAGGCACATTGTAAGCTCGCAGGCTAAAATAACATGACCATACCATACGTGTCACAATAGTGTCCAAGATCTGAAGGGCTACTGAGGACTTTACTGCAATAATAACTCTCTGCTTTTTGTAAAAAAGAAGCATGCAGTGGAAAGCATTGTAACGGTAGAGTAAACCAGACTGGGCATCTAATTGCCAGTGCCAAGGGGTGCAGAAAAGTTTAGATGGAGGGGGTTTGTTTTAAAGTTGAGACAGGGTGTACCGTGCAGAGAGGTGGAGCAGGTTATCAAAAGGCAAATACAGTGAGGACCAAGGATCATTTGCTGGAGAAGGACATCTGGAAGTTTTTCTTACCTGTCCTGTCGCCTGCGTGATGGCATCAGAGAAGGACGATTTAATTCAGAGAGTGCTCCAGGCGGTGGCTCAACGGGGCACCAACTGGCTGGAGCGTCATTGATGAAGGGCCAGCCGTTTCAGCGACTCCCACAAAGAACCAGGACGTCCGAGGAGCATACATACCCCCCGATCTCGGCACCGCCATCGGAGACCGCAGCGAGGGACCCTCCTGCCTCCAATAAGACGCCCTTGGGGCTAGGAATGGAAGGGATGGAGGAATCCGAGCTTGCGGACGGGGTCGGTGGAGCGGAGTGGACAAACGCAGGTCCTCTCCGCGTCCGAGCATTGCCGGGGACGAGAGATACGGCCAGACCGCCTGCCGAGGGTACCGGTAGGAGGGGAGCCTTAGGAGCGGGATCCGGAGCAGTCGGTGGTGAAGCAGGGCTTGAGCAAGCAGCGTGAATTGGTGGCGCCCCCAGTTCCCGGTGCAAGCACGGTGAGCAGCGGTCGGACCGCGATGTCACCGAGGTGAGGAATGGCAGCCATCTTCAGCAAGAACCGTAAGTGGAGGAGTGGCAGCAGATGACGGTTGCGACGAGGGCGTCTCACCCGAGTGACATCAACGATCGAGACCCGAAGTGGACATGGCGCAGGGGGGTCTTCTGATTTCTCAGGACCGAGTAGCGGACAGCGGGCTGTGGGCTCGGCATTCACGGACTGCGACTGCCAGCAGCCCTGTGAGGCAGGTTCATCAGTTAATGATGTAATAACGGCTGAGTTATGCTCAGTGCTTTACACGTCCTTTGACGCCGCGTAGGATGGGTCCGCCGACAGGCAAGGGTTCCCTTTGGGCTAAAACCGATATGAGGCGGATTTCGCCTGTTACCAGTTCATCGGAGAGTTTTCACTTGTTGGATGTAAGTGGGAAGGGCATATTTTTGTGGACCTTTGTTTGCCCATGGATGTTTCCATCTCTTTGTTCATATTTTGAAAAATTCTGTAGTTTTTTTGAATGGGTGGTGAAGCATGAGGCTATGGTGGATTCAGGTTACAATTTAGATGATTTTATTGTTTGTGGCCGCCCCGGTTCGTGGTTGCTCGCAGTTGATAACACAATGGAGAGGGAGAGGGTGGAGTTCTCGAAGTTGCTTGGTGCAATCTTTTCACTAGGGGGTCTAAATTTAGTACAGCAGTCCCTAGTACTCTTAAGTCCTTTCCCCTACTTTCTGGATAGGTTTTCATGTTCAGAGAGAGAGAAGTTGTTGGGTCAAGAGCTAATTTGGGTAAGCTGACCCGCAGGCAGGAACTAGCTTGGTCATAGAGTAAGGGACAATTATAACATAATAATGCATTCTGTAATTCACTTTTATTAACAAAAATACAGCATTTCACAGATATCCAAGAAGCATTTTCACAGAAGTCTAATCTGTCTCTATCAGTACAGGTGCTCATGGTTTCAGTGAGGAGAGAGAAGCTGCAAGATACAGATGGATAAGTTGTTTGTCTGGGGAGGGTGAACAAATATGCGGCACAGCTGACAGTGTGTAATAGGCATCTCATGGATCTCATCATCTCTGATCTATTTCATCTCTATTTCTATGAGTCAGATACTAGTACAATGTTCAGAAGCCAGATGAAAGTGTATATAAACCTTGTACCTTGAAAATCTAACCACATTTTAGCTCACAGAACTAGATGGATCATAATGTGTCTGCTTAAAGAGTCCCCGCCCACTCTATGGAGTGATAGAAGCTAAAACAGCAATAAAACTTGTAAATTGTAAATTGTTAAAATGATCACTAGGGAATTGAGATTTGAAAATTTTCTTTTGTGGGAAAACACCTTTAAGACAGTTGCCTGAAGTCACTGGGGGTCATTTACCAAGGGCCTGATTCGCGGTTTCCCGACGTGTTACCCGAATATTTCCGATTTGCGCCGATTTCCCCTGAATTGCCCCTGGATTTTGGCGTACGCGATCGGATTGTGGCGCATCAGCGGGGGCATGCACGGAACGGAAATCGGGGGCCATGGCCTAACGAAAACCCGACGGATTCGGAAAAACCGCCGCATTTAAAAAAAAATGTGTTGCGGAGCTTGCACTTACCTTCACTCAGCCCAGCTCGGTGTATTCCAGTGCGTTACGGGGAACTACAGCGCAGCAGCGCCACCTGGTGGACATCGGAGGAGCTGCCTTCATACATCCCGGCCGGACCCGAATCCAGCGCAGAGAACGCGCCACTGGATCGCGAATGGACCGGGTAAGTAAATCTGCCCAATGTGTGTAGTGTTGATGCCTATTTATCATGGTTCAAAATGCTCAATATTTATTTACCTTGGATGGTAACAGGAACTGCAAATCCTGTTTTATAGTCACATAACTCCTCTCTGCGTTAAGGGCTTCTAGTCCCCACCGATTTGAAAGTTAAATGAAAGCCATTCGATTTTATGCATTATGATCAAAAATACCCTTCAGATTGCTGTAGCTACACTTATGCATAAACATTTCTTGTTTGATTCCTGATTTGAGTGGTTTTGGTGAAACCGGCAACCAGCAGGCTGATTTCACAGCCATATTTGCAATCCCTTCATTTCGCAATGCATGTGCTGTCTGTAGCATCTAGCTGCTTGTACTCAGTAGCTGATAGAGTGATTTTTGCTCAAAGTCCAGGGTGTCCGTTTTGGGGGATCTGTATACCCCGAATTTCAAATCTTTTTTGTTTCTAAAGTTGATATCAAGAAATTCATGTCAAATTAATATAGTTGCTGGAGTGATTTTTTTCTCAAAGTCCAGGGTATCAGTTTTTGGGGTTCTGTATTCTCCAAATTCCAATTCTTTTTTGTTGCTAAAGTAGGTATCAAGAAATCTGTGTCAAATCAACATAGTTGCTGGAGTGATTTTTTTTCTCAAAGTCCAGGGTGTCAGTTTTTGGGGTTCTGTATTCCCCAAATGTCAATTCTTTTTTGTTGCTCAAGTAGATATCAAGAAATCCATCAGTTCTGGGGTTCTGTATTCCCAAAATTTTTTGGCGTTCTGTATTCCCCAAATTTCAATTCTTTTTTATTGCTAAAGTTGATATCAAGAAATCTGTGTCAAATCCACATAGTTGATGGAGTTATTTTTGCTTAAGGGTGTCAGTTTTTGGAGTTCTGTATTGCCCAAATTTCAATTCTTTTTTGTTTCTAAAGTAGATATCAAGAAATCCGTGTCAAATCAACATTGTTGAGTAACCAATATGTCAGACAGAGAAGTGGCAGGTGGAACAGGCACAGATCACAGCACAGTAAGGGGACGTCACAGCAGCGGCACTGTGTTGATGAACAACCCAAAGGTTCTCGATTGGGTATCTAGGTCACCCACTTCCTCCCAAATGACATCTGATAACCCCAGCCAAGAGTCTGTGGGTTCGTCAGATGCAACCCTTAGTTGGCATGGCCCAGGAGCAGGTCAGCGGCCCTCACCTGTCCTTAACCTCTGTCCTGTTCATTTCCCTCAACCAGAGATCTACTAGTTGGTCTGGGCTCAGCACCACTATACAGCGAGAACGAAGTCTTTGAGGACAGTCAGCAGCTGCTTGCCAGTGGGGCAGACATCTGTTGCTTCGCACAGTAGGTGGGAAAGTACAGATGTGGAGAGTGGCACAGGAGGTTATGTTGCACTTGAAAGCAATCAGGCTGTGCATACTAAGACCGTTGAGGAGAATAGCAGAGAAAGGGAAACACAAATTGATGATGATGTAGCCATTTGCACTTGGAAGCCAGGCTAAGCAAGGGCTTCATCATCATCATCAGGAGAAGAGGGTGTCAGCTTGCGCATCAGGCAGCAAAGCAGGCAGCAACTCGCTACCATGGCCGTGAGTCAGCAGGGTGGCAGCAGTGCGAGGATGGGAGCCAAACGGCCGTGGGTTAAAAACCCTGTTTGCAAGGTCCAAGTAAGTAGTGGCACAGGGGCTCAGCAAGGCAGTAAAATCACCAACTCGGCGGTGTGGCAGTTTTTTGTTAAGCCACTAGAGGAGTTGAACGTGTGTATATGTAGGATCTGTGGCAGAAAGCGAAGCATGGCCAGGGAGCTAACATTAGCACCACAGCCCTGCGTCAACACATGCAGTGTTACCATCCAATGGCCTCGGAGAAATGTGTTTCAGACATGGTGGTCCATCATGCTGCAGCAGCAACAGCAGCAGCAGCTAGTGGCACACATGCCATTTCAGCCAGTCAAGGCTCCAGCACCTCTGCCAATGGGAACTGTTTGTCTTTGACATCATCTCCCAGTCCATATGCTCTTGCTCCTAGCTACACTTGGCGTTGAACGAAGCGCTTTCAAGGAGACAACTGTATGCATCCAGCCATCCTAAGGTACAGAAGCTGACAGTGCTCCTCTCCAAGTTGTTGGTACTACAGTCCCTCCCTTTCCAAGTCGTGGACTCTGCACCCTTCAGTGAACTAATGGCTTGTGCCGAACCAAGGTGGAGAGTTCCAAGCTAAATTTTCTTTCCCAAAAAGGCAGTACCAGCCCTTCACAAATATGTAGAACAGAAGGTGGGCCAGTCCTTGAGATTATCGGTTTCTTCCAAGGTGCACGGCAGCAAGGACGTGTGGAGCTGTAACTATGGTCAGGGACAGTACATGTCCTTTATGGCCCACTGGGTGAATGTGCTTCCTGCCCAGCCACACCAACAACTTGAACAGGAGGCACCAATGACAGCCTCCTACTCCTCCTTCTCCACCAGCACCTCAGTCTCCACAAGTCTAAGTGCTGCACCATCATACCACATGTGCAGGACATAGCGGTGTTGCGCAGTTCTGCACCTGGTTTCCCTGGGCAAACAAAGTCAAACAGGGGAGGATCTGCTCCGCGTCCTGCAAGAGGAAATCAATATGTGGCTTGAGGCTAAGGGCTCAATAGAGAGAATAAAAATGAAGGGGGATAGGGGGCAGCCCTGTCTTGTGCCGTTTGTTGTATTAAATGGGGAATAAACCATACCATTATTGAATATAAATGCTGAAGGAGATGAATATAAGGCCTGGATAGATCTTAAAATAAGGCTGTTCAAGTTCATGCACCTGAGGGCCGAGATGGCGTCCGATCAATTAATGTGGTTGAAGGCCTTCTCGGCATCCAAAGCCAACAACAAGGCCGGGGATCTACACGAGTGGAGCCAATACGGGATGCAATTATGGAGGCATATATTTTAGTATCCACAGTAAGGAGGGATATAGGGCTGAAGTTCTGTGGAGTCTCAGGGGTTTGCCAGGGTTGGGGATGGTTACAATTAAGACTTGCGGTTTTTCTGCCAACAGGTTTCCCTTCGAGGCAGCATCGTTAATAAATTTATCAAAATAATTTAGAAGGAGGGAGGAGAAGGTTTTGCAATATTCTGCAGTGAATCCATCGGGAACTGGGGATTTGTGGGCCGGGAGGGTATGCGTAGCTTTGATGATTTCTAGGGTGATGAATGGGGAGTTTAGAACTTGTTTTTATCTGGGTCTACTGGTTAGTGCATGAAGGGATCAGGTGAGAGATTATGCAATGGATAATAATAATCCCTAAATCTATTTGCAATGTCTTTAGTTTAGTGTGTATAGTTTGCTCTCATTTGAGAGATGAAGTAAGTAAGGGCTTCTGGATTTCTGGTGTTACTGCTTTAAGCGGCGAGCTAGTATCTTACCCACTTTATTACTCTTTGAGTAGTAGGTAGCTTTAAATTTGGTTAGGGCTTAGTCATACTGGGATAGAAGTAGATTGCTAAGATGAAGCCCAAGAGCAGATAGATGCTCCAGAGTGGATATCGAGGGGTCTGCTTTATTAGCTATCTCCGCACTGTGCATCTGGTCTGTTGGTGTCTTAAGTTAGGATTTCCTAAATCTTCTGTATGTGTGTGCTCAAGTCTTTTGAAAGTTCCTATAACATAGATCTTATGCACGTTCCAGAGTAAAGCAGGGTCTGACATATGGGGAGAGGTCAGGGTGAAGTACTCGCAAAGTTCAATTTGAGCTCGTTGGGAGTAATGGGACAGATAAAATGGGTTGCATCTCCACATGTAAGTCGGCCAATCATGTAATCCTGTGTTTATAGTCAAGGACACGGGGTCGGACCATTTGATTAGGCCCAGCTTCGCCTCTTTTACTTGAGTCAGAGTGTCTTTGTCTGTCAGAATGAGGTCAACGCGAGTATAAGAATTATGTACTAGTGAATGGAACGAAAAATCCCTTTCAGTAATCTTAAGAATGCACCATGTGTCATATATGTCATATTTCCACAATCCCATGTTGAGTGCAGGCATGCCGCTTCTCACTGTGGAAATGCAATCCCTCTTGGGGTCAGGGGTTATATTGAAATCACCATGTATCAAAAGTTTGCCCTGTCTATGTGATAGAATAACATGACTTTGTAGAAGAAAGAGATCTACTTGCGATTAGGGGCATATACCGAAGCTATTGTAAAAGGCACATTGTTAAGCTCGCAGGCTAAAATAACATGACCATACCATACGTGTCACAAATAGTGTCCAAGATCTGAAGGGCTACTGAGGACTTTACTGCAATAATAACTCCTCTGCTTTTTTGGAAAAAAGAAGGCAATGCAGTGGAAAGCATTGTAACGGAGTAAACCCATGAATAGAGCATCTAATTAAGACAGTGCCAAGGGGTCAAGAAAAGTTTAGATGGGAGGGGGCTTGTTTAAAGTTTAGACAGTGGTGTATGTGCAGAGAGGTGGAGCAGGTTATCAAAAGGCAAATACAGTGAGGACCAAGGAATCATTTGCTGGAAGAAGGACATCTGGAAGGTTTTTCTCACCTGTCTGTCGCCTGCTGTGATGGCATCAGAGATGGATGATTTGATTCAGAGAGTGATCCAGGCGGTGGCTCAATGGGGCACCGAGTGGCTGGAGCGTCAGTTTAATGAAGGGCCAGCCGTTTCAGCGACTCCAGCAGCAGAACCGGGACGTCTGAGGAGGAGTACCAGAGCTCATCCTCCCACCAGGCTCAGCCCGGATACTACCCCACGATCTCGGCACCGCCATCGGAGCCCCAGCAGGGACCCTCCTGCCTCCTCCAATAAGCGCCCTGTGAGGGCCGAGGAACGGCAAGAGAGGAATCCGCCTGCCGAGGTACCGGGTAGGAGGGGAGCCTTAGGAGCGGGATCCGGAGCATCGGTGGTGAAGCGGGCTCTAGCGAGCAGTGAATTGGTGGCGCCCCCAGTGTCCCAGTGCAGCGCTGGTGAGCAGCGGTCGGGCCGCGATGTCACCGGAAATGAGGAATCGGCGGCCATCTTCAGCAAGACCGGAAGTGGAGGAGTGGCAGATGACGGGTGCCGACGAGGGCGGTCTCACCCAGAGTGACGTCAACGACCGAGACCCGGAAGTGGACAGTGGCGCAGGGGAAGTGTCTTCTGCTTTCTCAGGACCGGAGGTAGCGGACAGCGGGCTGTGGGCTCGGCATTCGCGGACTGCGACTGCCAGCAGCCCTGTGACGACAAATCAGATGGCGGCGAGCTCCCGGCCGGGACGCTCTGTTTCGATGAGGCCTACTACAGGAGTTCATGAGGACCTGCATGCTACGGCCGCAGCGGCAGGAGCGGCCGCGAGGCCAGGTGCGGTGACCACCCAAGCAGTTGGGGGGGGTGTTTGCGGAGTTGGGTTTTAGAGAGGGTTTGCAGAAGGTGTTTAGCAGCTCCCAACCAGTTTGGTATGGGAGGTGGGGGGGCAGTGGGGTCCCCGGCGCAGGTATGGGGTGACGGGCCGGTTGTGGGGAGGCCTGGAGAAGGGGCGTCTGTGGGCAGTGGGCATATACCACAGGGAGGGGAGGGGGCGGTAGCCGTTACCATCAGTCGTCCCGGCGCTGGTGCCCCGGGCATTCCGGCGCCTTTGCCCCCAGTAGTCCTTGCGCCCACGCCCCCGGTCGTTACGGCGCTTGCCCCGCAGTCATTTCGAAATCGTGAGGTGGTGAGGGATAAGTCAGCGAAGGAGGTGGAGTGGGGTAGGATGGCTGGTCCGTTCCCGGACCTGCCAATGTGTAACTTGCGGGTCTCCCCACTAGAGGTGGTCCCCAAGAAGGAGCCTAACAAGTATCGGTTGATACATCATTTATCTTATCTGGCAGGTTCATCAGTTAATGATGGTATACCAGCTGAGTTATGTTTGTGGGCCGCCCAGGTACGTGGGTTTGCCCGCAGTTGATACACACAATGGAGAGGGTGGCTTCCAGTTTCGGGATCCCGCTGGCACCAGAAAAAACAACGGGCCCAAGCACAGTGTTCAAGTTCCTGGGCATTGTCATCAATTCTGAGCATATGGAGTGCAGATTTCCGGATGACAAGGTACAGGAGATGCGTTCTGTAGTGAGCAACGCGTGCAAATCCCGAAAGATAAGGCTGAGGGATTTACAGTCAGTTTTGGGGAGGTTGAACTTTGCCTGCAGGGTAATGCCCATGGGGCGGATTTTTTGTAGACGATTGGCTCTAGCAACTGCAGGCGTTCGCCACCCAGATCATTTTGTTACACCGAAGTCGGATGGGAGAGAGGACTTGAGGGTGTGGGAAGAATTTTTGGAGAAGTACAACGGGCGGTCCATTATACAACATGGTCCGATTTCGGGTGGGCAGTTAGAATTTTTTACATACGCGGCTGGGTCTTGTGGCTATGGGATTTTCTTTCAAGGAGAATGGTGTGCAGGTGGATGGCCGGAGTCATGGAAGGAAAGAGGGCTGGTGTCTAATCTAGCCTTGCTGGAGTTGTTCCCCTTAGTGGCGGCCACTGAGATTTGGGAAGACAAGTTAAGGGACATGAAAGTAAGGTTTAATTGTGACAATATGGTGGTGGTGCAGGCCATTAATCGGCAGACCGCCAATTCCCCTCCTGTAGTTTGTTTGCTGCGCCACCTCGTGTTAAGGGGTTTAGTTTTGAATGCACATTTCATGGCTGCTCATGTACCGGGAGTAAAAAATGTATTGGCTGATGGTTCCGGGATCTGGCGCCAGGAGCAGACGAGTGCGAGCGGGAATGCCCAGAACATCTATGGAAGCTGGTGTGAGTGTGGGTTGGTCTTTGGTTCGGCAGTCGGTGAGTGAGGTTACTTGGGGTGCGTACGTTGCAGTGTGGAGGGAGTGGGAACAACCGGTCGATTGTCTGGGGGTTGGTGAACTTCCGGAAGAATGGGAGTCATGTCTGATGTTATGGGTAGGGGAGGCCTTTAATAAAGGTTAATCAGTATCAGTGGTTGCAAAGAAAATGGCTGCTATGGCTTTTAGGTTTAAATTGAGGGGGCTAAGGGATTTTAAGAAGACATTTGTAATTAGACAAGCTCTGAAAGGTTTTCGGAGGTCAAGGGTGTCTCGGGACGGGCAAAGGCCGGTGACATTTCAGTTGATGGGTGCCTTAGTGGGGGTGCTGGATAGTTTTTGCAGGTCAGAGTTTGAGGTGCTATTGTTTCGGTTGGCGTTTTCGTTGGGAATTTTTGGGGCTTTTAGAATTTCGGAATTGGTTCCCCCAAGCAAGAAAGGAAAAGGGGGACTGGGGGTGGAGCATGTTGTTATACAGGATGGGGTGTTGCGCTGTTTTTTTCCAAAATCAAAAACGGACCAGCAGGGCCGCGGGGCGTACGTGAAGCTGGCTCCTTTACCGGGTTCCAGGGTGTGCCCGGTTTCTGCGTTTATGGATTACCAGGTCATACGGCCTGGGCAGGAGGGCCCATTGTTGATTCATGAGGATGGGTCGTATTTATCTTCTTTTCAGTTTACGCAGTTGATCCAGAGGGCGGTGGGTTATTTGGGTTATGAGCCGGGGGGGTTTAGTTCGCACTCTTTCCGGATCGGGGCTGCTACAGAGGTGGCCAGATGGGGTCTTAGCGCCGAGCGCATTAAATTGCTGGGGAGGTGGGAATCGGAGCGATTTAGGATGTATGTTCGCCCGCATTTAGCGATGTGAAGGTGTGGGGAAGTTTTTTTGTTAATGATGTTTTTTCTCTTTTAAGGGGCAGGTCCATGTCTGGTGTGGATTGTAGGCCATTCATATGTGCACTGGGGAGCTGCGAGGGCGAGCATGCGACCTGCAGGCCGACAACTCGGTTTTATAAATTCCCAGGTTCAGGTTAAGTGGATTGGGATTAGAGGGATGTTGTGGTCTAGGTTGCTTTCCGAGGTGTAGTATCATGCGAATTTGGACCGGGCACCTGATGTTTTAGTTGTTCATGCTGGGGGAAATGATTTGGGGGTGCGCTCAGCTTGGTCTCTTGTACGGGATATAAAGTTGGATTGTTTGAGATTGTTGAGTAATTTTCCAGGTATGCTATTAGTATTGTCACACCTGGTGCCATGGGAGCGTTGGAGACAGGCTCGGTCAGTAAGGAAGATTAATAAGGCAAGAGTCAAAGCGAACAAGTCAGTGGGGAAGTTTGTGGCCCGTAACGGGGGCATGATAGTGAGGCATCGGGAGTTGGAAGAAGGTGGTGGTTTGGTATCTAAGGGACGACTGGGTCCATTTAAACAGTGTGGGTTTGGATCTGTGGTTATTAAATATTCAGGAGAGTATTGAAAAGGCGGTAGGTGTGTGGCGGGACGGCAGGGTGTAAGGGGGTTACACATGCCGTCATGGCAGGGGAACGAGGGGTGCTCGAAGGTAACCCATTAAGGTAATTGGACTGGAAAATGGGGCAGTAATTAGTAAGAGGGGAATTACAGTTAAGCTGGGTAGCTTAACAGCTTTGTCAGTGGAATTCGAGCAAGGCCCCCGGGATTGGGAGTGAAGTCTCCAAGGTGGTGTCTCTAGGCTTGGTGTCAGATGGCCGGTGGCAAGTGGAGACTTAGAACATTAATAAGGGTACACCTTCGAGGACTCCTTAAGTTCTTTTTGGTTTATTGTTAAATAACTTTTGAATAAATTAGGCCGCTGTGGCCTTTCCACCACCTAAGCAGCAGTGTTGTGTCTTTATTGAAGGAAAAGGGGTTTTACAAGCTTTGGGTTTGGGGGGAAAAGAGGTTATTTTATATATGGAGCACAGTTAAGAATTTAGTGTCCCTCAGTCATGAGCATGGAATATATTTGGGAAGGCTCAGTTCTTGATTCTGGGCGCGTCTGTAGTAAGTAGATGAGTCTCCAAAGTAAGCAGCTCCTAGTGTTACAAAAAACGCAGTATAATGTAAACACCGGACCGATCTCAATGCTTTCTAGTGTATTCATGTGGGGGCTGTCTGAGGTGCTGCCTCTTCCCCAGACTGCCGCACTCGCTGCAAAGGCCAGCGGTGACTGCCGCCCTAATCCCGCACACAATCCTACCACCTCATGAATACACCAGAAAGCTTTGAGAGCGGTCCAGAGTTTACATTGTACTCTGCTGCAGTGTTAGATAGGATTATCAGAGGTTTCCGATAATGCTATCATTTTAACACTGCAGTGTTTGTTGTAGCACTAGGAGCTACTTATTTTAGTTAGCAGCTCTCAGTGCTTAATTTCTGGGGGACAGGTCCTCTTTAGGCTCCATAAGTGACTCATGAGAAATATGCAGATTCCGCCACATCCCTCTCCCAACTAATTATACTAGTTGGTGCATCATACCAGTCAATGGGGGTCATTTACTAAGGGCCCGATTCGCGTTTTCCCGACGTGTTACCCGAATATTTCCGATTTGCGAATCATTTGCTGGAAGAAGGACATCTGGAAGGTTTTTCTTACCTGTCTGTCGCCTGCTGTGATGGCATCAGAGAAGGACGATTTAATTCAGAGAGTGCTCCAGGCGGTGGCTCAACGGGGCACCAACTGGCTGGAGCGTCAGTTGGATGAAGGGCCAGCCGTTTCAGCGACTCCAGCAGCAGAACCAGGACGTCCGAGGAGCATACTACCCCCCGATCTCGGCACCGCCATCGGAGCCCCAGCAGGGACCCTCCTGCCTCCTCCAATAAGCGCCCTGTGAGGGCTGAGGAATGGCAAGGGAGGAATCCGAGCTTGCGGACGGGGTCGGTGGAGCGGAGTGGACAACGCAGGCCCTCTCCGGTCCGCGAGCATTGCCGAGGGACGAGAGATACGGCCAGACCGCCTGCCGAGGTACCGGGTAGGAGGGGAGCCTTAGGAGCGGGATCCGGAGCATCGGTGGTGAAGCGGGCTTGAGCAAGCAGTGAATTGGTGGCGCCCCCAGTGTCCCGGTGCAGCACCGGTGAGCAGCGGTCGGACCGCGATGTCACCGGAGGTGAGGAATCGGCAGCCATCTTCAGCAAGACCGGAAGTGGAGGAGTGGCAGATGACGGTTGCCGACGAGGGCGGTCTCACCCAGAGTGACATCAACGATCGAGACCCGGAAGTGGACAGTGGCGCAGGGGAGGTGTCTTCTGATTTCTCAGGACCGGAGGTAGCGGACAGCGGGCTGTGGGCTCGGCATTCACGGACTGCGACTGCCAGCAGCCCTGTGACGGCAGGTTCATCAGTTAATGATGGTATACCGGCTGAGTTATGCTCAGTGCTTTACACGTCCTTTGACGCCGCGTTGGGATGGGTCCGCCGACACGGCAAGGGTTCCCTTTGGGCTAAAACCGATATTGAGGCGGATTTTCGCCTGTTACCAGTTCATCCGGAGAGTTTTCACTTGTTTGGATGTAAGTGGGAAGGGCAGTATTTTGTGGACCTTTGTTTGCCCATGGGATGTTCCATCTCTTGTTCATATTTTGAAAAATTCTGTAGTTTTTTTGAATGGGTGGTGAAGCATGAGGCTATGGTGGATTCAGTGTTACACTATTTAGATGATTTTATTGTTTGTGGGCCGCCCCGGTTCGTGGGTTTGCTCGCAGTTGATACACACAATGGAGAGGGTGGCTTCCAGTTTCGGGATCCCGATGGCACCAGAAAAAACAACGGGCCCAAGCACAGTGATCAAGTTCCTGGGCATTGTCATCAATTCTGAGCATATGGAGTGCAGACCGAGTGCCAAAACTACAAGCAAAAGCCACTTATTTTTCACAAAGTGCCAAATGACAATTTAAATTAACTGAAGAAATTCACTGGTTTCAAACGTATTGGCGTCCTGAGGACAGTAGAAAGAAGGAGAAATTCGGACTATTATTGTAGTTTCTCTCTAAGGTCCCTTAACAGGATCAATCACAGTTCGGGAGAAGGGTCTACAATCCAGCTCTGACAGCACCTCCTTGCTCCTACTGCACTTCTAGTCACTTTAAAAAAACGTGGAACCTGGCATGTACTGGGCTGGCTGTGACTGCAGTAGGAGGTATTGAATCCTAAATGGGGACATTTGTGCTGGCTGATGGCCTGGGTGCCCACAGAGAGGGCTCCCAGTGCCACCCCTGCACCCATGTCATAGGTTCGCCACCAGTGTCCTAGGGACTGTATAGCATTATTAACATGTAGCATGTAGTAAAAGTCCTTTTGAAGGATTTGCGTAAAATGCACAGCATCTCTTTCATAGAAACCTGGGTGAGGGAGGCATTCGTTACTGGTAACAACGCTAATGGGTCTGCATTTTCTGCAGAGAGTTCTATACCGGAGGGGCTGTGTGTTCCCTCCATTGGCACCGCGTCACTGTACAGGTGGGAACACTGCTTAATGGGGCTTTGGGCCTGTGGGAACCCTCCTGGAAAGGCCCATTTCGTGTTGCTGACGGTGTTGCCAGTCAGGGCCTGCGCTATGGGTAGGCAAAGTGGGGCAAACAGTTAATATCTCAGTTTTCCTGAAACTGAGAAACACAAATTTCAAAATTCATATAAAAGAGGAGACTCTCTTCTTTCATAGAAAAAAAGAAGTGAGGTTCTATGTTTCACAGAGCCAAAGATACAGCCCTCTGAAATGCCCCCTACAGATTCTTAGCCGCCAGGCTACAGGGAGAATTTGCTGCACATAAGAGCTGCTGCTCCTCACAGATAATGGAAATATTCACTTTATATGTTACTACGTTTTGAGAAGGGATAATATTAACTAATATTCATGTTTTTAACCCTTCTCTTTGCAGAACTATCTAAAAAACACAGTTTCTCTCATTTTATTTCGGGAAATTTTTTTTTTTTTTTGCGAAAATCGACTGATACGATGAACATTCGATACGCTTTGACCTATAGTCGTTATTATATATTAACACCGTGACACGGAACATGTCCATAAAGCTATATGCAACAACCAAAAACACACACATGGAATAAAGTTTTTATTTCACACCATCCTCCAATATTTACACCTATGTTATGACGTTCTCACTCAAATTCTTATGAAGCTGCAGAGGGTTTGTTATTTGCAGCTAATACAATGGCGCACATCTGAAAGTTACTTTTGTCATCTCATCAGCTTTGTTTATGGATATATTGGGGCACATTTACTAAGGGTCCATCCGAAGCGTTTCTATCGTGCTTCCTGAATTTTTTTCCGTTTTGCTCTGAATTGCCCTGGGTTTTTGGCGCACACGATCGGATTGTGGCGCACGGGCTTTCATGCGACACAAATCGGGGGGCGTGGCCGTCGGACAACCCGACTGATTCGGACAAACCACGGAATTTAAAAATAAAATTGTGTCGCAAGTTCAGCACTCACATGCACTGGGAAGAAGAAATTCAAGACATAGGGTGCACGCTGTAAGTGAATCGCTACAGTTCCAAATCCTTGTCGGACATTCCGTATCGGCGGCATCAACGGGACGGGTAAATAAATGTGCCCATTGTTATTTATTTGGGTAACCATTATGGAAGGGAGCGCACAATGAAAGATCTGTGTGACGCTCAGTGTAATTTTCAGCAAATATAGTTTGGTGTCCCCCATGGATTTAACGTTCCCTTTACTGCATATTTTGGTGGATATACATGTGGGGTCTGTATGATCTCCCCACATCTTACTGTTTTATGAAAGTATATTGACTTTATATCTCGTATATACTCGAGTATAAGCCGACCCGAGTATAAGACCCCTAATTTTACCACCAGTGCTGCAAGGCTGTAGTGCTAACCACTGAGGCACCATGCTGCCCATCAATCTCCCTATCATCTATCTCCTTTAAAATTCTCCCATATTACAGTTTGTTTTACCATACTAAAGGGAGCCTCTTGCTGACCGTGACTGGTCATAAAATAGTTTTATTTTGGTGCCCCACTTTTAGTTTTGCCCAGGGCACCAGTTTGTCTAGAACCGGCCCTGTTGCCAGTCTCCTCTCCTACCTGGAGCCTCCGGGGCACAGGGTCCACACTGGCTGAGTGAGGGAAGGCACACCACGATATTCTCCCTGCTTCAGGCGGCGAGGCAATGTTGGGCATTGTGTTGCCAGCACCGTCTTGGATCACGACCAAGTCAGGAGAAAGGTAGAATTCTGTAAGTTTCAGGGGTCTACCCAGGTTCTTCCTCTTCTTGGTCATGTCACAGGATGTTAGGGTGTTCTCTGGAGCAGAAAGGGGACCCAAAATGCTGTGAGAAAAATGCTATATTAGCGGCCAAGCCACGCCCCCCAAAAGGGCTTTTTTTCGTTTTTATGGGCTTATTTTTTGAGAATGATTGTACTTTTGGATTATATCATTTCGAGGTATATTACTTTATGAGTAGGTCAGTAAAACTTTCTATTGGAGGTTGGGAAAAAAAACATGAATGGTGCACTTGTTTCTTGTGCTTTAGATTTTGAGTCATTTAAAATGTGGTGTAAATAACATGTTGCCTGGTTTCTACGAGGAGGTAAGTTCAAGAGTGGATCTGGGGGATGCTGTGGATGTTGTATATCTGGACATTTCAAAGGCATTTGACACCGTGCCACATAAAAGGTTGGTATTAGAGATGAGCGAACATACTCGTAAAATGTAATCTTGTGGTACACTTATATGTCGATAGCAGTGGTTGGCTGGCCTGATCAGGTGACCCTGGAATATACTAGCCCCTGCCCACGCTGCTCGGATCATTCTCTGTCTGGATGCCGTTAGGGATAGAGCTGCTGCTGGTCAAGGATAGCGTTAGGGTGTTCTAGTAGATTACTGTTAGGCAGGAGTGATTCTCCAAGAACCCAACAGCCCTTGTTAGGGCTACATTAGCATTTTTCAAAAGTTAAAGTGACAGACTCAGTCACAGCACAAAAATTTTTTACAGTTTATAATTCTGTTTTGTGAACCCGAGGGGTAGGGGACGAGAGCGTGGGAATCCAATTATCGCAGGGGTCAGAGGCCATGGTTCTGGGCAGGGTGAGACACCACCTGCTGATGAGGGAGCAGGGGAACGCCGCAGAGCTACACTTCCTAGCTTCATGTCTCAAGTTACTGGGACTCGTGGTAGAGCACTGTTGAGCACTGTTGAGACCAGAACAGTGTGAACAGGTGATGTCGTGGATTGCGGACAATGCTTCAACTAATTTGTCCACCAGTCAGTCTTCCACGCTTTCCACCCATGTTACTCAAGTGAGCACTCCTCCAGCTCCTTCACCTCAACCTCCTTCCCCCCAGTCTGCCCCCTCCCAGGATAATTTGGCATTTGAGCCGGCACTCTGAGGAACTGTTTTCTGGCCCCCAGGTCCATTTTGGGTAAGGAGGAGCCGAGAGGCAGGGGCTTGGACATGCTAAAGCTCGCCAGGCAGCGGACCGCCAGCTCCATCCCAAGATGATGATCATGAACTGCAGCAACCTTTAACCTACAACCTATAACCTTACTGCCTCCATACATCGTCCCCTTAGCAAATGAGAATTTTCAGGTGTTTCACCAGATACATAACTCAATCCATCTGTCACCGCCATGCTGGAGACCTGAAGTTCAATCATAGCAACGCAATATGGATGCCCCATACCGTCGCTCTTAATCATGGAACCATTTCCGAAAAAAAAAAAAAAGAACTGCAATGCTATTCCATTATTCGTAGATGAAGTATTCAAACGACCCCGCCTGCTTTGAAAATGATATTTTTTTCAAAGTAAACGCTTCTGGCCCCCAGGTCCATTTTGGGTGGGGGGGACCCGGGAGGGAGGGCCATGGACAGACTAAAGCTCGTCTGGCAGCAGACCCCCAGCTCCATCCCAAGATCCAACTAACATTGTTTTAACTGCAGCAACCTATAACCTTTTACCTCTAAAATCTATCTTTTCACTACTCTTTTCTCACCTCCTTACGTTCACCTTGGGTGCCATTACTGTCCCTATTGCCTCCACACGTCGTCTACTTAGCAGCCTCCACACACCATCTCCATAGCTGCCTCCACATGTTGTCTCCATAGCAGCCTCCACATGTCGTCTATATAGCTGTCTCTAAAAATTGTCTCCATAGCTGCCTCCACATGTCTTTCACTTAGCAAACGAGCTGTGTCAGGCTCATTTTTTGGGTGTTTCATGAAATACGTTATAGAACTTGGTCATTCTGTCGCCGCCATGCTGTGTTCTCGAGTAAATATACCGTCAACCTTTTGTTCACATAGAAAAACATTTCAGCGCTTCTTGCTCACCTCCTTTGGTTCATGTTCAAGAGAGGCCTGGAGAGAAAAAATATCATGGGTTATGGGATTAAAACATTTATTTAATTCGTAAAGGTTGGACTTGATGGACTTGCGTCTTTTTCCAGCCTTATATATACTATGATAAGTATGCAGCTATAATTGTTGTTTAACAACTTTTGGACAGTCAATACATTTTAAGATTCATAATTTCTTTTTTTAAAGACAGGATGCAGTTTTCAGTATCTTTTTCGGGAACCTCTGACTTATTAATTATCTTTTTGGATGTTGTGGCGTCAAACCAACTATAGTCTAATTTTGTTTTAAATGGGTTGCTAGGTTAAATGTGATACTTGGTTTTACTTGTCTTTGCATTTACAGCCAGTGGGAACATTTATGAGGGCTTGTATGCCAGTTTTCATCTCTAACTTGGACAATTAGGCCTAAAAACGGTTGGTCTTTAAGGTTTAAAGCTTTTCTGTTTACGTTTAAACCTAGTTACAAAAATTTTGTTATATCCAGAAATGCCGGGCGGTGAAAGTGTTAATACCCCTTGGTTGAATAGCCAGTTGACGATGTTTATCATCTTTCTCCTGTATATATATATCTATCATCTATCTGTCTAGTTATCCATCTCCTATAATCTGACCATGTATATATCTCGCTTTTTCTCTATTTTTCAATCAATCAATCTTCTCTCTCTCTTCTACTGTATTTATCTCTCATATCTATCTACTGTATATATCATCTACTTTATAATTCTGCATCTAGAAATCTCTATCATCTTTCATATTTGTCGTCTATCATAATAATTAGAAATAATAATTCCTTTATTTATATAGTGCACACAGATTACGCAGCGCCATACTGTGCTTGCCAGATAAGTCCCTGTCCCCAACGGGGCTCACAATCTATTCAACCTACCAGTAATTTTTTGGAGTGTGGGAGAAAACCAGAGGACCTGGAGGAAACCCACGCAAACACAGAGAGAATATACAAACTCTTTGCAGTTACTAAATAGAACTGCTATTTGGGGTATACAGATCCCCTTTAGAGAACAGCGAGGGATTGCAGCAAGAATCGCATTGCACAATAGCAGCAGCTGGACGCTACAACATGAAGTTTGAAGTGCTGAGATCACATAAGCCTGCCGGTTGCTGATTGGCTTACAGGTCTGCAGATGTCATCGGGGGTGTTCCTTTCTCCTTCCCAGAGTTCTCTGCCCCATGTAACACGTTTTTCTCACGCCCA
The DNA here is from genome assembly GCA_019512145.1 of Engystomops pustulosus. Classification (NCBI taxonomy): domain Eukaryota; kingdom Metazoa; phylum Chordata; class Amphibia; order Anura; family Leptodactylidae; genus Engystomops; species Engystomops pustulosus. The sequence goes on along the minus strand of CM033641.1, from coordinate 228,442,448 downwards.
TTTAGCAGAAACATGAGGGGAAAAAAACTACTTTGTTCCCGTGAATCAGCATAAACCTCGGCTTCGTGGCGAATTGAATTTTTCCTGAAATTCTAACCGAAGTTAGAATCATTAGAATCGATTCGCCCATCTCTACTCACAGATAATGGAAATATTCACTTTATATGTTACTACATTTTGAGAAGGAATAATATCAACTAATATTCATGTTTTTAACCCTTCTCTATGCAGAACTATCTAAGAACACACTTTCTCTCTTATTGCCTTTCATTTTCCGTTCGTTTTTTTTGTTGGGAAAGTTGACTGATACGCTGAACATTCGCTCCTCTTCCCCTAATGTCGCTATTATATATTAACACGGCCCAGAACATGTACATAAAGTTATATGTAACACCAAAAACACACACATGTTCCGGAATACAGTTTTTATTTCACACCATCCTCCATTACTTACACCTATGTTATGACGTTCCCATTCTCATTCTTATAAAGCGCGGAGGGATCTGTTATTGTGCAGCTAATACAATGGCGCACATCTAAAAGTGACATTTATTATCTCATTAGCTTGGTTTATGGATATATAGTTATTTATTTGGGTGACCAATGTGTAAGGAGCATACAATGATACAACTGTGTAAAGCTCAGTGCAATTTTCTGCAGTTCCCTTTGCTGCATATTTTGGTGAATATACACATGTGGGGTATGTATGATCTCCTCACATCTTACTGTTTGATACAATTTTGAAAATGGGGCAGGTGTCTGCTTTCAGAAAATATTGTCCCTGTCCCCAATGGGCCTCATAGTGTAATCAACCTACCAGTAATTTTTTGGAGTGTGGGAGGAAACCGGAGGACCCGGAGGAAACCCACGCAGAAACAGAGAGAACATACACATACTTTGCAGCCTTAGCGCTGCAAGGCTGTATTGCTAACCCCTGAGCCACCTGCCCTTCAAACTCCAAAATTACAGTTTGTTTTACCATACTAAAGGGAGCCTCTTGCTGACTGTGACTGGTCATAAAATAGTTTTATTTTTGGGCCCCACTTTTAGTGCACAGACCACGGGGCTGCCCAGAAGAGGAACACTCTTACACGCCGTGGTCATTCTTGACCGCGGCGTGTGAGGAGTTAACACCTGCGATGGCCGTCTGCTCCATTCACAGGTGTTACAGCGCGGTGTCAGCTGTGATAGACAGCTTACAACCGCAGCTTCTGGTGCCGGCTCCATCGTGACCCGGTGCCAGAAGCGGGACGTTATACTACGTCCCAGTGCACTAAGCATCTAGCTGCAGGGACGTACTATAACGTCCTGGTGCGCCTAGGGGTTAGCAGGGGTCAGAGGCCATGGTCCTGGGTGGGGTGAGACACCACCTGCCGCAGAGCTACACTTCCTAGCTTCATGTCTCAAGTTACTGGGACTCGTGGTAGAGCACTGTTGAGACCAGAACAGTACGAACAGGTGATGTCGTGGAATGCGGACAATGCTTCAACTAATTTGTCCACCAGTCAGTCTTCCACGCAATTCACCAATGTTACTCAAGTGAGCACTCCTCCAGCTCCTCCACCTCAACCTCCTTCCCCCCAGTCTGCCCCCTCCCAGGAAAATTTGGCATTTGAACCGGCACTCTGAGGAACTGTTTTCTGGACCCTTCCCAGAGTAACAAACCACTTGTCAGGTTGCTGCTGAGCTCTTTCCCGATGCCCAGATTGTCCACCGATCGCAGTCTGTGGGTCATGATAACATTGTTGTTGTAGTGGAAGAATTGTGGCGTTGGACGATGAGGAGACAGAGGTGAAGTTGTTAACAGGGCAGGAAGTCCGAGGGGGGAGCAGACTGAGGGATCGGAGGATGATGAGGTGACAGACCCAAGTTGGGTTGATAGGCGGGGTGAACACAGTGCTTCTGAGACGGAGGTGAGTCCTGTACGAGAATAGGTTGGAAGAGGCAAGGGCTAGATTTTCTCAAGTCTGGAGGTTCTTTAACCCCTTCCCGACGCGCGCCGTACTAGTACGGCGCGCGCCGGGTCCGGTCAGGAGGCCGCTATGTAAGAGGGATGGAGGTCAGGAGGCCGCTACGTCGAACTTTGAGGCAGATGGGCTACAGCAGCAGAAGACCACACCGGGTGCCACTCCTTTCAGGTAAGAACAGGAAACTGATGCTACAATTTGCACAAGCTCATCGAAATTGGACAGTAGAAGATTGGAAAAACGTTGCCTGGTCTGATGAGTCTCGATTTCTGCTGCGACATTCGGATGGTAGGGTCAGAATTTGGCGTCAACAACATGAAAGCATGGATCCATCCTGCCTTGTATCAGCGGGTCAGGCTGGTGGTGGTGGTGTCATGGTGTGGGGAATATTTTCTTGGCACTCTTTGGGCCCCTTGGTACAACGCCACAGCCTACCTGAGTATTGTTGCTGACCATGTCCATCCCTTTATGACCACAATGTACCCAACATCTGATGGCTACTTTCAGCAGGATAATGCGCCATGTCATAAAGCTGGAATCATCTCAGACTGGTTTCTTGAACATGACAATGAGGTCACTGGACACAAATGGCCTCCACAGTCACCAGATCTCAATCCATCTTTGGGATGTGGTGGAACGGGAGATCCGCATCATGGATGTGCAGCCGACAAATCTGCGGCAACTGTGTGATGCCATCATGTCAATATGGACCAAAATCTCTGAGGAGCTTCCAGCACCTTGTTGTATCTATGCAACGAAGAATTGAGGCAGTTCTGAAGGCAAAAGGGGGTCCAACCCGTTACTAGCATGGTGTACCTAATAAAGTGGCCGGTGAGTGTATATACGTCCTTACGCTGCAAAGTGTGTATGTAGAAGGCTCGCTGCCTGACAACAGTCTAGTCAGTTAACTTGTTAGGTGTCGCAGTCAGGTTTGCATGGGTGTCATACTTGTTCCCATCAGTGTCCCCCATGAGGTTTCCGGGGCTCCCTGCCCTGTCATTCATTTATAGTTGTATTGTGGGATACTGTATGAATTAACAATTTGTCCCAGAGATAACAAGCCCCGTATGTCTCTGTCACTGCAAAAAGTTATAGGATAGGAGGAAAAAAGACAAATGCCAAAAATGTAAGCTGATGCCGTATCAAGGGTTAAAGCTTTCCCCCCTGCCCCCCCCCCCCATAGTAATTGCTGAAGTACAGAAACGTTTCTAGTAAGTTTCCATGTTCTCCTCGCCTCCGCAGCAGATCTTTCGAGTAGTTTCCCGCACTAGCAGCACCAGTCAGAATCGGCAGGACCCGCAGGAGGGGTCAGCTATACGATGAGAGGACATTTTGTATAAATAAGAAGGAAAGAAAAAGTTACAATAAAGTTTTGTCTTCCCTTTTGAATGTGTCTTTGTACACGAGTCTCCTGACAGAATGGAGAGTGACAGGTCGCGGTGACCCAGCAAATACAGAGAGCCCGGGCTGATGTGATAGATGTGGAGATAACACTGTGTATAGGATTGGAAGATCCATAGTCCAACCCTTCTAAGTAAGGGATCCACTCCCCCCTCTACATCTGGTACCAGATACAGACAATCTACTGTCGTTATAGGAAATAATGATTGTTAAAGGTCCTAACTTGCAGATCGGTGGGGGACCCCACAGATCACTAGAACAAGGGGTCTGATGTACGGTACCCCTGTCAAACACCTTGTTGCTCTCTTAGATGAGCAGTGCAGCCGGTCGTACATGGCCTGTTCATTAGTCCACCCTGAAAAGTTCATAATTATATATTTGTTACCAAAACTAAAAGTTTGCCCTACAAAAAAAGCAAGCCTTAATTGTTTGCCCTACGAAAAAACAAGCCCTTATAGTTTGCCCTGCAAAAAGCAAGCCCTTATAGTTTCCCCTGCAAAAAAAGAGACCTTATAGTTTGCCCTGCAAAAAACGAGCCCTTATAGTTTGCCCTGTAAAAAAACAAGCCCTTCTAGTTTGCCCTGCAAAAAAACGAGCCCTTCTAGTTTGCCCTGCAAAAAAACGAGCCCTTCTAGTTTGCCCTGCAAAAAAACGAGCCCTTATAGTTTGCCCTGCAAAAAACGAGCCTTTATACTGCTGTGGTGACAAAGACTAATAAAGTTATGTTTTTTATTTCAAATGGTTCGATAGAAAAACAGAAAACACAGAACATGTAATTGCTGACATTTGAATACTCAACGTTATGTAGATTAGCATAACTCCGCCTCCTGAGCTGCATTTAATTCTATAGAGGGTCACAATTATAATAATTACAATATTCATCGTTCTCTCCATCCCCGGGCAGACGCAGATGGGCAGAGGATATTTTTCTATTTTCGGATATGATTTCGGAATATCTTTAACTGAAATGACTGGATATCAAATTCTCTAATGAATGTGTCTCCGTGATGAACCAGTTCTGACGACTAATTATAGAAGCATTTACATTTATTTCTGGAAATCGTATCCTCCCATAATGAGTCTCTTTATTATGTAGGGACATAAATCACGACTGATGTTAAAGGGATCGTTTCTGCCAAATTTCCGTGCTGGCCCACTCTGCTCAGATCCAGACCCATCCAGATTACTAGCCAAGACATAATATAAAATCCTAGAAGAAAAAACGGGTTCATTTCCTAGGAAACCCTTTTGAGGGTGGAGCTTAATTTATTGTTTTATCCCAATGTGGGCGGAGTCCACTGCTCCAGCTAGTTGTCTTACAATTCATTTGGTGGAGAGAAAGGGATTTGACTCAACTGCTGGGAACTTCAGAGAAGTTTCCTTTATACAGACAGTCCCCTACTTAAGGACACCCGACTTACAGACGACCCCTAGTTAAAGACGAACCCCTCTGCCCACTGTGACCTCTGGTGAAGCTCTCTGGATGTTACTATAGTCCCAGGCTGGAATGATCAGCTGTAAGGTGTCTGTAATGAAGCTTTATTGATAATCCTTGGTCCAATTACAGCAAAAAAATGTGAAACTACAACTATCACTGGGCAAAAAAATTTTTTTTGTCTGGAACTACAATTATGAAATATACAGTTTCGACTTACATACCAACTCAACTTGAGAACAAACCTACGGAACCTATCTTGTATGTAACCCGGGGACTGCCTGTATATTTCTCAACTGTAGTAGTTATTAAAATGAACTAAAGGAATGAAGGAATTTAAGGGATTTTCCATAAATATGGAGTGGGATGGGAAAAGAAGACTTGGCTCTTGGTTCTTTTATTACACCAAGTACTTCTGGTTTTCAGGCTTGTGTCTGATTGGAAGTTCTGGGGGATCACATGACTTGCTTCATCCAATGAGTGGACTCCTCTGACCATGGGACAACAGAAGAAGTGAAGGAAGTGATACCTCATTGTCCGAGGAGGTCACTCATTGGATACAATGTGTCCCATGACCCACTGAAACAACCCAAAATCCACTACTGAAACGAAGTGGGAACCCAAGAGGCAGAATGAGGTAAGTAAGTGTACTTTTTTATTTTTTTTAATCTTGTATCCTATACTGTGGTTATTTTATTGCTTTAGTATAAGTTTATACTCCATTCAATGCAAAACTTTTATCCTCAGACCCATTTCACCCATTTTTTTTCTTTCTCTGGAGGACTTCTTGTCTCCATACATAACAAGGACAGCCATTCAGTGGGTGCATGTAGTGCTTTATTCTTCCTGCGGGGGCAGTGCAGGGATTAAACACAGCTTACAGTTTAATCCACAAGTACCAGTGGCAGGATAGTGAGAGAGCAACGATCTTCAGGGAGATGTTCTTGTAAAATGTGATTCAACTGGATGTAAAATGTGTGCAATAAGTAGGGGGCAAGAGTGTCCCCCTTAATTACAGGTTGGCAGTAGAAGAAGACCAATTTCCCATCCTTTTGCTAGTGGCATTGCAAGTCTGTTACTTTCCACTTGAGTAGGACTGTGTTACTATAGGTACACGGCGGAGCCTTGTTGCCTTTCGCCTGATTTTGGTGGCCTGTCCAAAAATCGTCCCTCATTGTATGTAGACATCTAGAACCCCTGTAATGTTGGGCAGTATAGACAGTATAACATACAAATTATTAATGGCTTTATACCTTCTCCAGGTTCACAAAGAATCTGTCCCCGGACAAAATCAACCTCAGCACCCTTAAAGGAGAAGGTCAACTGACCAACCTAGAACTTGATGAAGATGTCCTGCAGAACATGCTGGATTTACCAACCTGGCTCGCCATCAACAAGGTCTTCTGCAACAAAGCTGCTATTCGAGTGAGTCCACGATCAGTTGTATCATTGCCTTCAACAATATATATTTCAGATGTCTTGGGAGAGAACTGTGTCCACCTTTGACCACTTTTGGTCTACTGGTGAAATAGCATTTAGTTTAGGTTTGGGAAAAAAGTTTGTGGTGCGTTTAAAGGGCTTCTCCCACCAAACCTCCACAGGATAGGGCCCAACTTGCTGATCTGTGGGAGTCTCATCACAGAGACCACAACAGATCACAAGAACGAGGGGTCAGATTGGGTCACAGGTATCTGTCAGACCCCTCATCGCTCCCCGAGATAAATGGAGCAGACGGTACCATGTCCGTCTCCATGGAACTGATGGCAATTGCCGAGCAATGAAGGGTCCGATGGAGGTACCTGGGACCCCTCGTTCTAGTGATCTGTGGGGGTCTCATCTCTGAGATCCCCACAAATCAGCAAGTTAGGCCCTATCCTGTGTCTAGGGCTGAGTTGTTTGGTGGGAGAAGCCCTTTAAGGTTCTCGACCAGCAATGTAAGAAATATTTGGTAGTTTCGGCTATGGGAGTGCCTCACCACCCTTGGTGACTAATAAGGCAATGAGCTGATGGAGGCCATAATTTGCTCCCTAAGGTTGGATGGTGGTCATGTTCCTCCATCTTTTGCCCCTAGACTACCTAGAGTGTACATATATCTGAGCTTTCTTAATCTACTCTATTATCTGACATTACATTACATATTGTTTTTACCTTTTTATTTTGCAGATACCATGGACCAAGCTGAAGACTCACCCAATCACTCTGGTTGGTTCATCATCTATAATATCACAATAACTTCTCAATTGATTGGCTTCCATCTTCCATGACTCCAAGGCCAATCATAGGGTCAGCTGTATATTCATCAACTCAGTTGTCAGTGGGCGGTACTCATAACCAAACCACACCCACAGCGGTAAAAAAACGGCAAATTTGCAATTTAAAAACTATACACCACAGAATCTAGATGTTTCATCATCACTTATGTCCATTCAACAGTGGGTAGAGTAGAATGTGAGGTTCCCTGGTAGAAGGTGTTTATTTTACCTGCACTGCCTCCAGAGGAAAAATTGAGTATTACACATTGACCTAAAATATATGAGCTACTGAATAGAGATGAGTGGACCCAACATCCAGGTTCGGCACTCGGTTTCAACTGCCCGACCCGGGCGTATTTAGCAGGCGAACGGCTTATTCGGCAAATGAACCCTAGCTACTAGCCATTGCTAGGATTAAATTGGGAGAGTGTGAAGGTAATTCAATGACAAGTTCTGTATTTACTCTTCCCCGATTCAGGGACGTCGCTGTTACTAGTGATCAATATTTAAAGATTGAGATTGTATTCATGTTCTTTATTCTTCAGTCCCTAGATAAAGTCATAATGGAAATGAGCACATGTGAGGAGCCCCGCGCCTGTAACGGACCCTCTCCTCTGGTGACGGCTTCTGGACAGAGGTGAGTCGTCACAGTGTTCATCCACAACACCCAGGTGTTTTCTTTATATTGGTGTTTTTAGGCGAGAGGATTAGGCTCCAGAAGAAAATTGGTTCTCTGGTTGCCATCATTTAGAGGTAGCTACCCTATTAAATCAAAACCTGACCCTTTTTTATGCCTTTCAGTTTTCTAATCTGTATTTGCGTTGCACATTTGACTATATAACCTCTAGAAGAAAGCTTGTTCTTTAGTGGCACCAGTTAGTCAGCAACCCTATAATATCACTCTGACCATTTTCTGTGCCTTAACCCCTTCCCGACACGCGCCGTACGCCGGGTCCCCGGTGCATGGAGAGGGCTGGCGGGCCGAGCCCTCTCCATAGCCGGTAAGTCTTTGCTGCATATTGCAGCAAAGGCTTACCGGTAACACCCGTGATCGGTGACGTCACGGGGAGCGGCGATCCGTCGCCATGGTAGCCTCGGGTGTTCCGAATACCCGAGGCTACTTCGTTTTAACCCATGCATTACAATGTGCTAATTGCACATTGTAATGAATGGGGAGTAAAATCCACATATACTGCCATACAGTAGTATGGCAGTATATGATAGGATGAATCAGACTACCTAGGGTTAAAGTACCCTAGGGAGTCAGAAAAATAGTAAAAGTAAAAAAAAAAAAAAAAAATTATAATAAAAAAAACCTAAAAATTCAAATCGCCCCCCTTTCCTTAAAACTGATATAAATATAAATAAACAGTAAAAATCATAAACACATTAGGTATCGCCGCATCCGAAAATGCCCGATCTATCACAAAATGATAACGGTTTTTCACTGCGTTTAACACCGTAACGGAAAATAGTGTCCAAAGTCGAAAATGGCATTTTTTTGCCATTTTGAAAAATATAAAAAAAATTAATAAAAAGTGATCAAAAGATCGCACAGTCCCAAAAATTATAGCAATGAAAACGCCATCAAAATTCGCAAAAAATTACACCACCCACAGCTCCGTACACCAAAGTATGAAAAAGTTAATGGCACAAGAAGATGGCAAAATAAAAAAAATATATTTTGTACAGGAGGTTTTAATTTTTTTAAATGTATGAAAACATTATAAAACCTATACAAATTTGGTATCCACGTGATCGTACCGACCCATAGAATAAAGTAGACTTGTCATTTGGGACGCAGAGTGAAAGCTGTAAAATCCAAGCCCACAAGAAAACGCTGCAAATGTGGTTTTTCACCATTTTTACTGCATTTGGAATTTTTTTATGTAGCTCTTTATGTAGAAAAATATAAACGTTATAGATTTTTGAAGTTGGTGAGTGAAAAATGGAAGTGAAAAAACTAAAAAAGGCCAAGTCGTTAAGGGGTTAAAAGAATTCGAGCATTTTGTTTCCTAATTGCTGCTCACAGTTTACAATGTATTGTCCATAAGCTACTCTCCCTGCAACCAATTCGAGGTAGCTACCCTAAAATAAAATAAAAAATCAAAGCCTAACCTTTTTTATGCCTTTGAAGAATGGGAGTCTTCTGATTTCTTTATTTGCAGCACATAGTTGGCTTAATACTATCCATTAGCTATCCTCCACATGCGTGCCCTAGTACCAACAGTTAGTTACTAGCTCAAAATATCAAAGTACAACACGTTTTTATGCCTTAAATGAATGGGGGTCCTTTGTATTTTTACTTGCTGTTCACAGTTTACCTTGTTACTGCCAATTAGCTATCCTCTGAAGAAAACTGGTTCCATGGTTGCCATGAAGTAGAGGTAGCTACCCTACAATATCAAAGTCCCACCCTTTTTTGTGCCTTAAAAAAATACTAGTCTTTTGTTCTTGATTTGCAGCGCACGTTTGACTATGTGCTGTCCATTAGCTATACACCAAAAGAAAATTTGTTCTTTAGTGCAACCAATTAAAGGTAGTTACCCTAAACAATCAAAACCTGACCCTTTTTTTAAGCCTTTGAAGGATGAGAATCTTCTGATCTTTATTCTCAGCACATAGTTGTCTACAACTACTGTATACTGCTTTAGTACCACCAGCCATCCAAAAGTCCGACCATTTTTGGTACCTTTAAGGAATGGGAGTCCTTTGATCTTTATTTGCTGTTCACAGTCTACCTTATTACTGTCTATTAGGTATCCTCCAGAAGAAATTAAGCTCCTTTTGTGCAACCAATTAGAGGGCGCTATCCTAAAAAAAAAATCAAAGCCTGACCCTTTTTTGTGCCTTAAGACATATCACTGTACAGTACTGCTCTTTCCAGTGGGGAGATTTTGGTGGATATCTTCCTATGTGGCACGATCTTTTTAAAGGGTCGGACATTGACTCAGTTGCCTCCAGTGACTGGTGCCCCCAGAGACGGTACCCCCTAGAGCAGGGGTCAGGAACCTTTTTGGCTGAGAGAGCCATGAACTCCAAACGTCACAAATGCGTTTTTTCACCATTTTCACTGCATTTGGAATTTTTTTCCCGCTTCCCAGTACACGCCATAGAATATTAAATACCGTCACTATGAAGTGCGATTTGTTTCGCAGAAAATAAGCCATAACACAGCTCTTTATGTGGAAAAATAAAAAAGTTATAGATTTTTGAATTTGGTGAGTGAAAAATGGAAGTGAAAAAACTAAAAAAGGCCAAATCGTTAAGGGGTTAAACTTGTGCCAAACCAGGATCAGAAGGGGTTCCACCACTACTAGCTTAACCACCACAAGTATGCACAGACATATAAATGCTAAACACCCCACTCAATGGAACCAAGGCCATTCACCTCCAGCCGGGCCCACCTGCTAGTCAGCCCCATGCCCTGGACCCCGGCACAAACACCTCCCGCTCAAAAACCACACCTTCGCCTCCACGATCCTCCACAGCGTCCCCAATACCCCAGACGCTGGAGCGCAAGAGGAAATACAGTTCCACCCACGCACCCAAGCCCTCAACATCCACATCTCCAAATTACTGAGCCTGGAGATGCTGCTCTATAGGCTGGTATAGACCAAGGCCTTTCGCAAACCTCATGGCATCGGCCGCCCCTCGGTATTCGGTCCCCAGCCGCCGCTACTTTTCCCGATGTGCTGTCCCAGCCCTGCACCAGCACGTGTCAGACAACATCATCCATGCAGCACCTAACCACGGATACGTCGGATACGTGGATGAATGCTGCCGGGCAGGGCCACTGTATATCTCTGACGGCACATTGGGTTAACTTGGGACCGAGTCTGACCCAGGAGACGCTCATATACTGACAACGCTGAGGATTGCGGGGCCTACCTCGGTCACGGTCTCTCAGGCCTACCATGCCTCCTCCTCCGAATTACCATCCGTGGGCATAGAGCCATCAGTTCAGCGGTTCCTCAAGACATACCCCAATCTGTCACGAAGGTGCGCCGCATCTGTGCGCATTTCAGAAAGTCCAGCACAGATGCTGCCACTCTCAGGGCAGCGCAGCACCGCCTCCAACTGCCCGCTCAGCAACTGTTGTGCGACGTGCCCACGTGGTGGAATTTCACATTAACAATGTTGTCCAGAGTTCACTAGCAGCGCAGAGCGATTGTAGACTTGCAGATGTCAACTTCCACCAGAACTGGTAGTCAGGTCAGTCAGCTTCCTCAAGTCTACAATGAGGAGTGGATGTCTGATATCTGTCAGATGCTGAGTAACTTTGAGGAGTCAACACAGATGGTCAGTGGCTATGCTGCCATCATCAGCCTCACCATCCCGCTGCTTGGCCTGTTGAAAGCTAGCGTTCAAGGGCGTACGTTCTTCGGTGAGCAGTAGTTGAGGGAGAGTAAGGGCTACAGGCAGCTTTGCCATCCCTCTGCCAGGGGTGCTCTTTGCACCAGGGCCTTGCAGTTTTGATGTCGTGCCCCGCCAAGACACTGTCTCCTGTGTCCCTCTTGGCATAGGGGGGCGTTATCTTTACGAAAAAATGGTGAGGTGATTAGGAGCTTGACCATAGGTACCAGTATGTGGGGGGGCACAGTGTGGTCAGTTGTGGTGAGAGGGGTATATATTATATGTGTGGGGGCACAGTGTGGTCAGTTGTGGTGTGAGGGGTATATATGATATATGTGGGGGTACAGTGTGATCAGTTGTGATGTGAGGGGTATATATGATATGTGTGGGGGCACAGTCTGGTCAGTTGTGGTGTGAGGGGTATATATGATATGTGTGGGGGCACAGTGTGGTCAGTTGTGGTGTGAGGGGTATATATATGATTTATGTGTGGGGGCACAGTGTTGACAGTTGTGGTGTGTGGGGTATATATGGTCAGTGGCTATATCGCATCGTAATCAGCCTCACATCCGACTGATTGGCCTGTTGAAAAAATCTATGGTCAGCTGAAGAGGAAAGCCTTGTGCTCGTCACAAGAGACAGGGGAAGAGGATTCCCTGCTGATAGCCAGAGCACCCTCTGGTCTGTTTTCATCACGTATCGAGCTGAGGGGGTGAGGAGTGAGGAGGAGAAGAGGAGGAGAATGTTGGCCAGAAAGAAGAGTGAGTATGGGCAGAAGAAGAGGAGTTGGAGGAGGGAAATGGGAGTCAGGCGGTGAAGGGAGTGAATTCTTGAGCATTGGGGACTCTGGCGATATGGCAGATTCATGCTAGGCTGCCTATCCGTGACCTCGCGTTCAAAGAATTTTTTCCAGCACGGATTACTGGTTATCCCTCTCCTGGACCCACGGTTACAAGCTAATTCTTTCCACACTTCATCCCCTGTTAGAGGAAAGGAGTGTGAGGTGCATGAATACCAGCAGGCCCTGGTGCACAAGCTGAAAACTGTCTTCCATCTGACACCGCTAGCGCCAGAGGGAGTACTTCTGCGGGACAAGTAGGGGAGGGAGAGTAGGCGTAGCAGGCAGCTTGTCCAGCACTGCCAGGGTGGTGCGGTTAAAGGCCTTTGCCAGTTTTATGTCGCCCCACCAAGACATGTCTCGTCCCAGTCTTGGCAGTTACGGCTTGATCTTACAGAAAAATGGTGAGGGAGTACGTAGCTGACCATACCATTGTCCTAAATGATCACACAGCCCTACAATACTGGGTTTCACAAGCTGGACATCTGGCGAACTGGTCGCTTTACGCTCCCTTGGAGGTTCTTGCTGCCCTGCTGCTAGCCTGAGTTGTCAGAGGGGTTTTCAGTGCAGCTGGTGGCATCATCACTGATAAGCGTACATGCTGTCGACTGACAGCGCTGATGGCTGATGCTCATCAGATGAATCAAGAGATTTCATGATTTCCATTCTCCACGGGTGAAGCCAGCTTAACCTGAATAATTACTCAGTATGCATCCTCCTTCCCTCTCCTTCTTGTACATAAAGCAGAGGCAGAGGTGTTTCACGAGATACGTTATGGAACTTGGTCACCTGTCGCCGCCATGCTATGTTTTCGACTTAAACGATACCGTCAACCTTTTGTTCACATAAGGAATCATTAGCGCTTCTTGTCACCTCCTTTGGTTCCACTCTGCCGCCATAACTGGGGCAAATACTGATACGTACAGTGCTACACGTTATCCTTGCCAAGGATTTTTTTTAACATTGGTGTTGAAGCCTGAGTCCATTTGGGAATGTTGCTATGCACATCTCTAGCCTGCCGCTGCTGCCGCTGCCTCCGCACATACCATCCCTATAGTGTCAGGGTCAATTTGGGTGTTTTGGATGCTATCTCGCCTCACTCGATCAATCTGTCATCGCCATGCTGTGCCCATAATTTTCGCATAATGGTGCGATTAGGCAGCTCAGAGGCAATATGCATGCGCCCCTGCTGTTTCCTGTCCATTCCATGGTTGTTCCATCATTTTGAGGGCAACGTTTTTTGCCAATTCACTTTGCAAGCAGAGCCTTGGTCTCCTTGAAAAATGCTCGAGTCTCCCATGACTTCAATGGTGTTGTTATTCGAACGAGCACTCGAGCATCGGAAAAAACGATTGCGCGAGAAAAGCACTCGAGCATTTTAGTGCTTGCTCATCTCTAGTTGGTATATAAATGAGACGGTGGGAATAGGGGAAAATCCTTGTATTTGGGTAAGTAATTGGCTTATGATAGAAAAACACTAATGGCACTTCTCAGATGTGGAATGACGTTAAAAGTGGATTTCACAGGGTTAGTATTGGGCCACTTCTATATTTATTAATGACCGTGTTGTGGGTGTACACAGTAAGTTCAATATTGCAGATGATACTAAGCTGTGTAAAGTAATAAATATGATGTCGAAAGTTTAGCATTACAGAGGGATTTGTGGAAGCTTGAGGAGTGGGCAAGAAATGGTTGTGATGAGGTTTTAATGTAGATAAATGTAAGTTATGCACTTGGGCCATGGAAAAATAAAGTATTACATTATGTTCTAACAGTTCAATTACTGGTTAGTAAAACTGGGAGCTAAAAGGACTGGGGGTATGGTGGATGGTAAATAATTTTAGTGACCAGAGCCGGCGGCCCGCTGCTAAAGCAAGTAAAATTAGCATCACTGAATATCAAAAGGGAATAGATTTCTCATGATAAAGACCTAGTTTTAACCTATACAATTCCGCTGTCAGACCACCATGAATATTGTGTACAGTTTGGCACCAGTATATAGAAGGTATCAGAGCTGAAACGGGTGCAGAGGAGAGCAACAGATTATGAAGGGAACGGGGGGACTAGGATACATTGACAGATTACAAATTTGGGATTATTTAGAAAAAAGACACTGAGGGAGACTTCATTACATGTACAAATACCTGAACGGACAGATACAAGGATCTTCCAAAGATTTTTTATACCTAGGCCTGTTGACGCGGACAGGGGTCATCCTCTGCGCCTAAAGAAGAGGCAATTTTACCATCAACATAGACAAGGTTCTTACTGTAAGAGCAGTTGAGACTATGGAACTCTCTGCCGCGGAGTGTTGTTATGGCGGATTATGTATGTGTTACAAAGAGGCCTGGCTGCCTTTCTGGAGAGAAAAAATATAGGGTTATGGGATTAAACATTATTTAATGTAAAGGCTGGACTTGATGGACTTGCGTCTTTTTCAGCCTTATATATACATGATAAGTATGCAGCTATAATTGTTGTTTAACAACTTTGGACAGTCATCATTCTAAGATTCATAATTTTTTTTTTAAAGACAGAATGCGTTTTCCGATAAATTAACGGAACCTGGGACTTATGTTATCTTTTTTGGAGTTTGTTGGCTCTCAAACCAACTTAGTCTAATTTGTTTTAAATGGGTTGCTAGTTTCATGTGAACTTTTTACTGTCTTTGCATTTCAGCCAGTGGGGGAACATTTATGAGGCTTGAGTGTATGCTTTCATCTCTAACTTAGCAATTAGGCCTAAAATGGTTGTCTTTAAGGTTTAAAGCTTTTGTTTACGTTTCAAACTAGTTACAAAATTGTTTTTCATTTTTCATTTATTGAAAAAGAATGTAGGAGGCATTCAGATTATTGAATAATTACCCCCTATGGTTACAAGTAGCTATTTCATTGGGTTCTTTTTCGGAGACCTTGTGTAAGAATATAAATTGAACAATTTTTACAGAGATGTTTATAACCAATGTTATTGGTTATTAAATGTGAGTATTAACTGTGTGTATACTGTCTCTCTAACAAACAACTTAGTTCTTAGTTATCTTTTTTATCATTATAGTTTTTTATACAACTGTAACATTGGAACATAAATGAAATGAAAAGAACAACATTCTCAAGAAATTTTCAGCATTCGAGTTGCCAAATACTGTATTAATTCTTTGGATAAGCAAACATCAAGCATTTAGGAAATGATGCCCAGGGGGAGATGGCCTATCAATCATGGTTGGACCCACTACTTGATTTCCATGTAGGACAGTTTTTTCCTTTGAATCTTTATGATCGAATTCCATTTTAATTCTGTAGGGAGCCCTTTAGTTGTTTCGTGTTATACCATTGCGTCAGGCAGAGACTAACGTACTATCTCTGCTCTATTCATATATGTGAAATAAAGGTTTCCATTCTTTTTGAAAATCCATTTGTATGTTAATCCTTGTGCTAGTTATCATTTATAATACAATGAAAAAACGCTTCCAGTTTCTCCGCCTCTTCATTACATTAACAATATAGAGAATGAAACTGTTGTTCTGAGTTCATTTTGCTAGGATGTTCATGTGATGCCCAACTTAAGAATATGTTTATTCTATTTAATATTATCTAATCTTACACCTTCACATATGGGCAACTTTTATTATTTTATATTTAGTCTTTCTGACCCAAGACTTCACTTTCCTATGTATATTTCCTGTGTAATTTAGGCTGTCAGTGACATCTGTTACCAACACAGTTGCTACCTGGTGTTAAAAGGATTTGTTTAGTCAAGGTCTTCATATTCTGACAATCTTGTCTGACACATCCTATATCTACTTCTGATTGGGACGGCAGAATTTTCGCTTTTTGCAGTGATGCCCTTGACCGTATTTGGCTATATGCCTCCTCTGCGTTACTCTATGATTATGCAAACATCTGTACAATCGGCTCAGCTGGAGTTTGGCTTGGATCATTTTTCAGCACAGCTTTGACTTCAGGTTTTAGCATGAAGTAAAGTATTGCAACAAATTATTGACCATTCTTTGTGATGCAAGTCCTCTTCTTAAGAATCTTGCACAATACTTCTATGATTGAATGTGTGTCATTGTTTTGATCTGCAACATATGTATATTTCTGTTCTTGTAACGCTGATCTCTTATTGAAGATACTACTAGAAGTAGTTAATACAGCTGAAGAAGAGGAAGAGCTTTGGTCCACTTGTTCTTCCCATGCCATTGTGGTGACTCTGAATACAGCAGCTGCATATACTTATATGCAACACAAAGGAGAGTCAAAGAGTCATTTAATATAAGATGTTGCCATCCTGAATACTGTGGTGGTTCCTTTGCTTAATCCATTCATCTACCACCTAAGAAATCTGACTGTGAAAAACCACTCTTGACAAGTTACTAGCATATTCAACAACATGAAAGCATTTGAAGAGTACGTTGTAAAAGTAATAATATTACTGCTGCTCAATAATTGCGGAAAACAAATGGTAATAAAAAGTCATGTTTTAACAACATTTATTGAGCATTCTGGGCTAGTTGAAACATTTCTGGCATAACCTAAAACAAGAACAAATAGCATTGTGTTTTTTCCCTGAATAATGGCATTCATGGATTGTTAAAGCCCAAAAGAATTTCAAGATGGCAAGGGGTTACTGACAGTACAGTTATGGAAACTGCCAAAGGTTCCAAAGCAGAAGCCTGAGAGGGGTTCCTACATAAGGAGCAAAATTTGCTCTAAATTACATCTCCTGCTGGTGGTGTCAACATGAGGATATGATTTTTTTTAAGTTTGAAACTTAAGGACATGAGGTTTTGTAATGCTTGCTTCATCAAAGGCTTTTAAAACATCAACATTCTTGTGCTACTGGAACAAAGCAATAATTGCGGTTCCCCTAGTGCAGAAATGCTAAGACCATGCCAGCCATGGCAGGAAAAGTGGGTGTGGACAGAGGCCATCACCCAATATTTAGCCCTAACAAACCCGTTACCATGTCTACATGGTCATGGCTTGTGTAATTGCCACCGTTTAAGTGACCTTGCTGTATAAGAGGTTCTGTGTCCTTACTAGCAAATACAGAGAGGAGATACAGCTGACTGCTTGAGATCGGTAAGACAGACAGGGGACTTACAGGGCAGTGAGGTAGGGAGATGTATATTATCACACAGTACTATCTATGCCCAGTACACAGTTTCCGAAAGCCTGTGAAACAAGCAATTAGCAGAATTGGGGAGATTTAAACCTTTGGATACTACAACTAAGACAATTATGGTTGTCCTCATCAGCATCAATATAACATTTCTTTGGACCATCCTGCAGGCAACATTTGATTTACAAATTACTGACAACACTACTTTTCTGATGTACGTATCAGTGTGCATGTTGTCTGTGACAAGTGACCTTTCCGATGCAGGTATTCATTGTGCTTATTTCATGACAACATTACTTTCTGAGAACGTATTCATGTGCACTATTCTATGACCACACTACTTTTCTGATGCAGTCAATTTCTTTAGCATAAACTTATTGTTCAACATTCTAAAGTATCACATTCTTTGAACAATCTAGTTCAGACACTGTGTGCACATTTTTGCAGAGATGCCAGCCTTTACAGACCAGAGTGAAGTTGGCCCCCCACATTGTTAAAAATCAACAACAAAATTGGTGTCATACGTTTTGTGCTACATTTGTGCTGGTTTGTGCTGGTTGTGGCCCCCCACCCTTGTCAAATCAAAACAAATTGATGTCAAACGTTGTTGCTACATTGTGGCTGGTTTGTGTAGCAGAATAGAAATTTTTCGTTGTGCCGCTATCATTTTTTAAGATATAGTGGAAGTTTCCATAGGGCATCAGAGGTCAACCAACCCCCCCACATGCCCCCAAATCAAACAAAACTGGTGCCAACATTCTGCTATGTTTGTGCTGGTTTGTGCTGCTCAAATTTTGTTGTGCTGCTTTTGCTTTGTATATGAACAACAAAGTAAAGGTCAAAAGGTCAACCAGCCCCCATTACAACGAATCAAACACAAACTGGTGTCAAACGTGTCTGCATACGTCTGTGGTTGTGCAGCAAAAATTTTCATTTGTGCCATTTCATTTTTAATGTATGCTTAGGTGTTTACATAGGTTAAGGTGTTTAGGATGAATGGTAAAAAAACAACCTAGTTCCCTGGTTTGATCACCAGCGGGAGGCTAGCAAACATGGGGGTCATTTACTAAGGGCCAATTCGCGTTTTCCAACGTGTTACCGCATATTTCCGATTTGCGCCGATTTTCCCTGAATTGGGGATTTTGGCGCACGCGATTGGATTGTGGCGCATCTGGCTGCATGCACGCGGGACGGAAATCGGGGGGCATGGCCCGAGCGTAAACCGACAGATTCGAAAAAAAAAGCCGCATTTAAAAAAAGAAATGTGTCGCTTGGGACGCGCTTACCATTCACTTGATCCGGCTCGGTGAACTCCAGCGTGCTCAGATGTTTTTAGCGTAGCAGCGCCACCTGGTGGAGCGGAGGAACTACCTTGATGAATCCCGGCGGACCGAATCCAGCCGAGAGACGCGCCGCTGGATCGCAAACGGACGGGTAAGTAAATCGCCCCATTGAAGAAATGAACTCTGATGACCTCTGGAAAAAAGTATGAAATATGAAAAATTATAGCGGCACAAATGGAAATTTTTGCTGCACAAAGCAGCACAAATGTAGCACTCACGTTTGCCACCGTTTTGTTTGATTCGGTTTAATGTGGGGGGGCGGTGGTGACCTTTTGACTTTTAATTTTTTGTTCATATATTCAAAAACAAAAGCGCACAAGCAAAAATGTGAGCAGCACAAATGTACAGAATGTTCGGACACCAGTTTTGTTTGATTTGAGCAATGTGGGCAATGTGGGGGGAGGGGGCTGGTTGTACCTTGATGCCCTTGGAAACTTCCATTAATATCTTAAAAAACGATAGCGGCACAAACAAAATTTGCTGCGCAAACAACGTTTGTTTGACACCAATTTTGTTGATTGACAAGGTGGGGGGACCAACTTTACTCCTTAACGCCTTGATATCTAGCCTGGTGTCAGGATTTTAACTTTGGCCTTTCGGGTGGTTCTCTACCACTGTGCTATGTGGCCTGATTGTTATAACTGTATTTTTGTTAGTGGTGGTTTCTGCATTTACCTGCTGGGGTTGTTAGGTCTCACCTGTGTTAATTGTGTGTATCCTATCAGGAGTGGCTGTGTGGGAACTGTTCAATTTGCAAATTGATGTTAGGACGGATAAGTTTAGTGATTCACTTGCTAAGAAAACATATTAAATTGTACATTTTATTAAGCACCTGGTGTATGTAGTCTCTAACTGTTGTGCCTGTGTGGATTCAAGTGCATTGGGATTGCGATTCGAGAAACTTTGTATCAGAATTATAACTTTGGATCAGATTGTTAAAACAGCAGATGGCAAGGTCTGTGGCATTGACAGATTGACCTGGGACCAACGAGGGAGAAACACGTTTCGGAAACTTGAAAGGATTGAGACAAAAATGTGTGAAATTGCAGACTGTTGCTCCTCTCGGCCTAAATGGAAAAAGTATCTTTCGCTTCATTGGTGAACGTTGGCATCTGAGTCTGCTGGAAGACACTAGTGTTCTTAGATATCTGGGGTACATGTCGCCTACTGATTGCATTTTGCATATAACTATATGTGGCTGGGTAAATAGGATGATTATTGGTAAGTGCTAGTACTTCCACTTGGGTTTATAGCCATCCTAATTGTATTGTTTATTTAATATCAGCAGCTTCAATGTATAAGTGGTTTGTCTTTTTTATCTTGAGAGTAAATCTCTGTCCACTTAGTCTTGGATTATATTTTCATTTATATAATATTTCTCACAATTGTCACACCAATGTGTTTTTTCACTTGCATTTTAATTTGCACAATTTTAATATATATATATATATATAATATGGTATATACCGTATATATGTAGGTATGTTATATATTAATTATATATATTATATATTAAAATATAATATTATAGTATAACATATATATATATTATATATATATTATATATATATAATATATAATAATACACTCTACCAGCCACACTTATGAGGTACACCATGCTGTAACGGGTTGGACCCCCTTTGCCTTGCAAAACTGTCTCAATTCTTCGTGTCATAGATCAACAAGGTGCTGGAAGCATTCCTCAGAGATTTTGGTCCATATTGACATGATGGCATCCCACAGTGCCGCAGATTTGTCGGCTGCACATCCATGATGCGATCTCCCGTTCCACCAAATCCCAAAGATGCTCTATTGGATTGAGATCTGGTGAATGTGGAGGCCATTTGAGTAAGTGAACTCATTGTCATGTTCAAGAAACCAGTCTGAGATTATTCCAGCTTTTAGACATGGCATTACCTGCTGAAAGTACGCATCAGATGTTGGGTACAATTGTGGTCATAAAGGGATGGACATGGTCAGCAACAATAATCCGGTAGGCTGTGTGATGTTGCACGATGCTCAATTGGTATCAAGGGGCCCAAAGAGTTCCAAGAAAAAATATCCCCCAACATGATGACACACCACCACCAGCCTGAACCGTTGATACAGGCAGGATGGATCCATCTTTCATGTTTTGACGCCAAATTCGACCTACCATCCGATGTCGCAGCAGAATCGAGAATCATCATACCAGGCAACGTTTTTCTCATTCTTCACTTTCCAATTTCGATGAGCTTGTGCAAATTGTAGCCTCAGTTTCCTGTTCTAGCTGAAAGGTGTGGCACCCGGTGTTGGTCTTGCTGCTGTAGCCCCATCTGCCTCAAAGTTTTGACGTACTGTGCACAGGGATGCTCTTCTGCCACCTTGGTTTGTAAACAGGTGGTGATTTGAGTCACGTTGCCTTTCTATCAGATCGAAACCAGTCTGCCATTCTCCTCTGACCTCTGGAATCAACAAGGAATTTCCGCCCACAGAATGCCGCTCACTGGATTGTTTTTTCTTTCGGACCATTCTCTGTAAACCCTAGATATGGTTGTGTGTGAAAATCCCGTAGATCAGCAGTTTCTGAAATACTCAGACCAGCCCTTCGCACCAACAACCATGACACGTTCAAAGGCACTCAAATCACCTTTTCCCCATACTTGATGCTCGGTTTGAACTGCAGGAGATTGTCTTGACCATGTCTACATGCCTAAATGCACTGAGTTGCCGCCATGTGATTGGCTGATTAGAAGTTAAGTGTTAACGAGCAGTTGGACAGGTGTACCTAATAAAGTGTCCGGTGAGTGTATATAGGGATTGTATAGGGGACATGGTGTGAAGGGTATATGTGATAATGTTGTGGTTTGGGGGCACAGTTGTGGTCAGTTGGGGTGAAGGGGGGTATATATTATATGTGTGGGGGCACAGTGGGTCAGTTGTGGGTGAGGGGTATATATGATATATGTGGGGGTACAGTGTGATCAGTTGTGAGTGAGGGTATATATGATATGTGTGGGGGCACAGTTGGTCAGTTGTGGTGTGAGGGGTATATATGATATGTGTGGGGGCACAGTGTGGTCAGTTGTGGTGTGAGGGGTATATATATGATTTATGTGTGGGGGCACAGTGTTGACAGTTGTGGTGTGTGGGGTATATATGATATATGTGGGGGTACAGTGTGATCAGTTGTGGTGTGAGGGGTATATATGATATATGTGAGGAGCACAGTGTGGTCAGTTGTTGTGTGAGGGGTATAGAGTCTTGTGGTCATTATCTGGATATTGGTATTATCTTTGTGTTGTGGTGAAGCTGTGGGTCGCAGTTTGGAGGGATCATTTGCATATTGTAGCGCTATTGTTTGGAATATTGGTCTTGAGGTAGTTTCAATTTAAAACATTATTGTGGTATCGTTATTTGGTAATAGATAACGGGAGTTTTTTTTTTTTAGAGCGCGGACTGATATTTGAATCAGGATAATTATGTGGTATCTTTTTTTTCACATTTATTGCTGTGGAAGGGGGCCCTGCGATGGCTACAGAGCTGCAGGGGCCCCATCCTAAATGAGGTGCTCCAGACCCTTGGGACCCTTAATCTGGCCCTGTCGGGTGCACTATCTTAGTGAGTCGAGGCAGCTGTGCATTGGAGTCAGGGAACGCACTTCGGGGATCATGCAGGGACGGGTAAGTAAATCTGCCCCATTGTATTGCTGTACAAGGTATACAGGGGTGTTTGAAATTAATGATTTATTGTGGGATTTTCTCATTGGTTAGATCATCCCCTAAACCCCACCCACCACATAATACATATACATAATCAAATATACATTTTTCGATTGAATTTAAGTTTTTGATCCCTTTTTATTTTTTGCTTTGTTCTGTATGGACATCTATACTTTCAGTAGCTTGTTACTTTGTCTGTGGTGAGAGATTCGGAAGTTTGTCTGTTGTCTTATATCCACTCACCACTTTCCTGTCTGTTCCCCTTTGTCTGTGTTTATGTAATTGTAGGTGCCTTGCAGACCTGTTCTAGCTGTTGCCCTTTATTCCTGTCCTCCTTATTGCCCTCCTTCCTGTATTCAGTTTCGGTTGTGTATTTATGTGCATGCTGGCATTGCTAGTTCTCCAAGTTACTTGGTGCAATCTTTTCGCTAGGGGGGGCTTAATTTAGTACAGCAGTCCCTAGTACTCTTTAGTCCTTTCCCCTACTTTCTGGATAGGTTTTTGTGTTCAGAGAGAGAGAAGTTGTTGGGTCAAGAGCTAGTTTGGGTAAGCTGACCATCACCCGGAGGCAGGAAGTAGCTTGGTCATAGAGTAAGGGACAATTTTCTCTTCCCTGTTTGCCTAGCTCTTGCTGCTATCTCTACACGGTTTCCTGCATCTGTTTAAACTGTGACAGCTGGCTATCTTTGAAAGAATATGCTAAGTGGGTTAACCCCTAGGTGAACCTGGATGTTATACTACGTCCCTGCGGCTAGATACTTAGCGTACCGGGACTTAGTATGACATCCTGTGTCTATCATAGCTGACAACGCGCTGTAACACCCACGATCGGAGCTGGCTCCGATCGCGGGTGTTAACCCCTTACACACCGCGGTCAAGCATGACCACGGCGTGTAAGGGTGTTCCTGCTATGGATCAGATCCGCGTGCCGCTTACCGGCTGATCCGATCCTCTTCTGGGCAGCCTCGAAGTCTGCCGAGTGCTCCGGGACTGCCTGATCTCCAAGTCTGACTGTAAACTGCCTGAGCATGCGTTTACACTGCTCTACAATGAATAAGTATTGTAGAGCAGTGTATTGGACGTGAACCAGCGATCAGAGCATTGCTGGTTTAAGTTCAAGTATGTATAAGTAAAAAAAAGTTAAAAACACTAAAGTTAACAATAATAGTTAATAAATAGTTAACAATAGTTAATAAATAAAAAATAAATACATAAAAATATAAGCCATAAAAACTCTTAATACAGTATAAAAAACACAAACTCACAAAAAACCGCCACATATTTGGTATTGCCGCATTTGTAACAATCTGTACAATAAAACAGAATCGTTACTGGACCTGCACAGTAAACGCCAGCGAAAAAAAACAAAAAATGTTCCAAAAAAAGATAATTTTTAATTAATACTTTTTAAAAAATGCTCTAAAAAGTGATTTAAAAAATGTTACACACTCTAAAATAAGACCAATTAAAAGAACAATCCTTCTTGCAAAAAATAAGCCAAAAAAAGGTCTGCATATGAAAAGGTGGTGATGCTAAAATGAACAAAATTTTCTCCAAATTAGTTTTTATTCAGTAAAATTGAATAAACTACACAAACCCCCACATATTTGGTATCGCAACATCCGTAACAATCTGCACAATTAAAAAAAATTGTATGGACCCGCAAATTGAACCTCGTAAAATACAACTTCAAAAAACTGTCTGAAAAAAAGTTGATTTTTAATTAATACCCTTTAAAAATGCTCTAAAAAGTGATTTAAAAAAGTTACACACTCTAAAATAAGACCACTAAAAAGAACAATCCTTCTTGCAAAACATAAGCCCTTAACTAGATTTGTAAGCCAAAAACTAAAAAATTTCTGCATATGAAAAGATGGTGATGCTAAAATGAACAAAATTTTCTCCATATTAGATTTTATTCAATAAAATTGAATAAAATATACAAAACCCCCACCATATTTAGTATCGATGCGTCCGTATCAATCTGCAAAATAAAACAGAATCATTATTGGAACTGCAAAATGAACCCTGTAAAAAACAACCTCAAAAATTCTCCAAAAAAACATAATTTTTAATTAATACCCCTTAAAAAATGTTATTAAAAGTGATTTAAAAATGTTACACACTCTAAAATAAGACCACAAAAAAAGAACAATCCTTCTCGCTAAAAAAAAAACCCTTAACCAGATTTGTAAGCCGAAAATAAAAAAGTTATGTTTATGAAAGTGGGTGATGCTAAAATTAACATTTTCGCCAAATTACTTTTTATTCAGTAAAATTGGGGAAAAAAACTATATAAATAAGGTCCGTTCGTAATCGTGGAGACCCATACAATAAAAATAATATACTATTTTTACAGTATGGTAAACGGCCAAAAAAAACACAAAAAAATGTTCCTAAAAATTAAAAATGGATGATTTTCATTTCCTCCACCAACAAAGAGTTAATAAAATCTCACCAATTAGCTATAGATGCCCCAAAATTATGTACCAGAAAAGTGCATCTCATGTTGCAAAAAAATAAGCCCCTAAAGGTCTTATTTATAAATAAAAAAACAAAAAAAAATTATAGCCTGTACAATGTGATATAGCAAATCTGATCTGCATGGCGCCTCCTTCCCATCTATGCCCGGCGGTGCGCCCATACAGCAGGTTACCACCACATATGGGCTATCAATGTACTCAGGAGAAATTGGGTATCAAACTTTGTGGAGCCTTTTTTCATTTAATCCATTACAAATGTTTAATTTTCCACCCAAAATGAATGTATTGTCAAAAAATATTACAATTTGTAGACCACACCTCCATTTTGTTTTAACCCCTATAAAACACCTAAAGGGTTAATAAAGTTCTTAAAGGTGCTTTTTCATACGGTCATTACGTCATTAACAATTCTAGCTATTATTTAGGCCTCTCACAGTCAATTAAAGTTGAGCAGGTCCATTTAAATATTATTTTTGGTGATATTCCCAAAAATTTGAAAAATGGCCCCCAAATTCTGAGCCTCATAACATTCTAGTAAAATATAGCAGACATTTAGGAAATGTAAGTTATGAATTTATTTGGGTACTGTGACTATCTGCATCAAAAGTAGAGAATTTAGAACTCTGAGAATAAAGAATTTTTTCCAAATTTTCGCTGAATTTCGGGGTTTTTTTTCCATAATTAAACACAAAAGATGTTCTTGCAACTGGATAGGGGGAGGAGGAGTATGAGAGCGTGAGACGTGCTCGCGCGGCGCGCAGTCTTCCTTCCCAATTCTCTGCAGCCTGTGATCCGGAAGCCATGCAAAGGTAATGAAGTGTAGCCTGATCCTTGAGGCGGTACAGCTGAGGGAGATGCCCGTGGAAAAGAGCTTGTCGAGCCGAAGCTCCAGGTGACCGCGAAGATACTTGGCCGTAGGCAAAGAGCAGAAGGAAGCTCCGTCTGTGGGATAGAGAGTGGTGCTGACGGGTGAGAATCTGGTGGACACCGAAGGAGATCACAGGACACAGCCTGAGGCAGTGGGCTGAAGTCCGTGGGAACCCGGAGGTGTTCGCCGACGATCCGGAGGAAAACCGTTTGTCTTCTTTTTTACCCCTGAGGCTGGCAAGGGCTGCATCGAAGGATTGGCAACAGGCCTGGAGTGATATGTAACGTATGAGAAATCTTTCTTCTGACCTGTAGATTGCTGCTTTTGCTTTTTTTTTTCTTGCCTACTAGTGCCTACTAATGCCTTCTTTAATGGCAATGGCTTGTTTTCCATATTGATTTAATAGGAGTCATTTAGGTTTTTGCCTTTAATGAGAACAATCTTTTTGATTTTTTCTTTTTTTGGTATTTGGACTATACTTACCTTAAAAGTGGACTAACAACTAATAGGCGCTTTGGATGAGGAGCCATTCGAACAAACACCTGATACTTTCTGGCTTCTGCTTTTTTTTTTTTTTTTTCTCTGCGAATTACCCTATTATGCTATTTAATGGCAATAGCTTGTTTTCCATAACGATTTAATAGGAGTCTAGGATTTTGCCTTCAATGAGAACAATCTTGTTGGATTTTTCATTTGGATAGATAGTTGGACTATAATTATCTTAAAAGTGGACTAACAACTAATAGGCGCTTTGGATGTTGAACCACCTAACCATCTAAAACCTGAAACTTTTTCGCTTCTGCTTTCTTTATGCATACTAACCTTAGGAGTTACTGGAAATCTATCCTAACATTACCGGTCCCTCTTATGGGTTAATAGTTGGACTAATATATGGATATATGACATATGGGCTAATAATTAATGATCTGTCTTGTTTGTGAATTAAGCCTAGACTAATATTTATAATATTTATAATAACTTTGCAAGAAGCATAGGATCTGTTATCTTTTTTCGGGACTATATACTGTAATGTACTTGGTATTTCTCGGATTGTAGGTTTTTGCTTATTTCTTCCTGTGTATTAACCTCTTGTGTCTGTAGAAACCTATACTAACATTAGGCGTTTGACTACCTGGAAAAATATTTGGATTAATATCTGCGCCCTAAGTCAGCTAATTAAGGGAGTTTTTTTGGACAGAGATATACACTAATCCAGGGATAATAATTGAATATTCTATGGTATTTGGTATAGGTCTCATTAATTTGTAGGACACATTGTTTTATATTTAAGCACTGGGCCTTGTGTAACTAACCTAAAAGAAGATATTCCATAGGGTTGGTGTATAATAGCTTGTTACACAAGATAATGGCGACCAAAAATAGGGCGACTAAGAATAAGGACCCTCTCACCAGGGGGGAAGAATAAAGGAGAAAAATTGTTAAAAATTGATAATTTTTTGAACAAATCAGGTGTGGAGGAACCCCATGAGTCTGAACCTTTGGGGTCCCAGGAGGAGGGGAATAAGGAGAACCTCTCCTTGAAAGACATATCAGAACAGATCACGCAATGTTTTGAGGTTGTAAAAGAGGTCAAGTTAGATTTATCTGCTATGAGGAAGGAATTCTCGGTTTTTGGGGAAAGGTTACAGGAGATAGAGACAAGACTCGGCAATAATGAGGACTCTACAGCAGAGCTGAAAAATGAACTCCTGGAGCTAAAGCAGTCTAATAAAACCATGGCGCAGAAACTTCTGGATCTTGAAAACAGATCCAGGAGGAACAATCTGAGGATAATTGGTTTCCCCGAAAAGGAGGAGGGTGATTGGTTTAAAAAACTTGTGGATCCTAAGAAACTATCAGAGTTCTTTCAGATTGAGAGAGCTCATAGGGTTCCCTCAATGATAAGAACCCCAGGAGCTGCACCAAGAACACTGTTGGTGAGGTTTTTCTCAAGTAATGATAAGGAGACCGTGCTTAAGGAAGTTAGGAGACAAGATGTGAGGTGGAATAACAACAAGGTTTTATTTTTCCAGATTATCCAGCAGAGGTTCAAAGGTAAAGAGCTTGCTTTAAAGATGTTAAAAAACAATTAATGGAAAAGGGCATTAAATGCCCTCTTATATATCCGGCTAGTTTGAAAATATTTTATGAGGGGGTTACTCAAATATATGATTCACCAGATGAAGTGGTAAGATGGCTGAGAAAGCATACCAAATGAATATGGAGGAGTATTGGGGGGGTTGACGGAGTGCCATGCTAGGTTTAGGATCTACCTGGATGGTGGGTAATTGTTGGGGTGGGGTCTGTGTTTTTTTTTTTTTGTTTGTTTGTTTGTTGTTTCCCTCCTTTTACTCCCCCTTCCAGTTAGTAGTAGATCCTATCCTAGGACCCCTATATGATCTAAAGAGCAATCTATGACCAAAGAAGTTGTTAATATTCTGTCCTGGAATATTAGAGGTCTATCCAAAAAACTTAAAAGACTAGCAGTTTTGAATGTTATTAGGAATTACCTACTGGCTATTGTTTGTTTGCAAGAGACGCATGTGACTAAAGATAAAGTACAAGTTTTGTGTAAAGGATGGATCGGTACTAGTTTTCATTCATATCACTCTTCATATTCCAGGGGTGTTTCAATTTTATTTCATAAAATCCTCCCAGTGGAAGTATATTCAACTAAAATAGATAAAGAAGGAAGATATATTTTTTTTTTCTGCAGTATCTTTGGGAAAAAAATGGTTCTGGCAACAATCTATATTCCACCTCCTTTTGGCGCTGAAGTGTTGTATACTCTATTTGATAGATAAAAGAGATATAATGTTGTTAGTTGTGGGGGATTTAAATAATACACTTGACACTAGAATAGTAGAAGATGATGGAAATAGCACGGGAAGAAAGGGAGGAAATAAAAAATTTAGGATTTTATTAGAAGAGTTTGGGCAGTGTGATCTTTGGAGGGAAAAATATCCAAATGGAAAGGCATATTCTTGCTTTTCAAAAACACATCTAAAATACTCACGAATCGATTATTGTTTAGGGAATAAGTACACAATTGAGTCACTAATGGATGTCTCATATGATACAAGAGGTATCTCGGAACATACACCTGTTCATGTTAAACTGGGATTAAGAAGGGAAGAAAAATTTAGAATGACTAGATTCAATGCGGGGTGGTTAAGATTGATAGAAAATAAAGAGTCGGTAGAGAGGGAAATAAGAGAATTCTTTGTTAAAAATAGAGGCACGGCTTCACAAAGGATGTTGTGGGAAGTTGGTAAAGGTTTTATAAGGGGAATATTGTCTAAACAGGTTTGTATATTTAAACACAAGAGGAAAGCCAAAGAGGTGGAATTGAAAAAGGAAATAAGGGACGCAGAACAGATGGTATGTTCTGCACCTACAAAAACTAATTGGGAGACCTGGCAGAATAGACTGGATAACTTTGAGGAGTATATTTTTTTCTAAATCAAAAAAGGACCTAAGTCTAGTGCAGTACTATTTGGATGTGGATTTATCGATGGGAGGAAAAAAGCTAACCAATATAGTGAAAAATCAAAAGGAGAAAAAGTATATTATGTCCATCAAAAAGGAGGATGGTACCTGGGCAGTGGGAACAGAGGAGGTAAAAGAAACGTTCTTTCAACATTTTAGGAACATATACTCCTCCTCTGTGTGTCACTGTATAGACGAATGTAGAGAGTTTCTAGTAAGAGCTGATATACCCAGGTTGAGAAGCCAGGAATCTGATTGGCTAGATAGACCTCTGGAATTTGTGGAGTTGAGGGAAGCACTGGCTGCATCGAAGAAGGGGAAGGCGTCAGGGATAGATGCTTTTGTTAAAGGAACTATTTGAGGGAGCCTAGTGGGGACCATGAAAGAAACATTAGTAATCTTGATCCCAAAAGAGGGGAAAGATATTGCTCTCCTAGAGGCCTATAGACCTATATCTCTAATGGCGGCGGATACTAAATTGCTGGCCAATATTTTGGCAAATAGGCTGAGGAAAGTACTAGGTGATCTGGTCCACAAAGATCAGGCAGGGTTCATGAGCGGGAGAAGTACCTCCGATAACCTTAATAGATTCTTTTCTAACATACAGAGGAGTCCAGATAATGTTGGAGAGCGGCTGGTTCTCTCGTTGGATGCAGCCAGAGCGTTTGACTCATTAGAATGGGAATATATATGGGAAGTGCTGGAAACTATGGGAATGGGACCCAATTTTGTTAGATGGATAAAACTATTATATTCAGACCCCATGGCTAGACTCCTAATAAATGGATCAGTTTCAGAGGCTTTTCCTGTTTGTAGGGGTACTAGACAGGGGTGTCCACTTTCACCCCTATTATTTGATTTGATGATGGAACCCCTGGCCTGCACTATTAGAAATGCTCAGGATATAGTTGGATTTCAGTATGGAGATAGGGGTGAGAAGATTTCTTTATTTGCGGATGATATTTTTTTATATCTGGGGACTATCGATTCTGTAGATAGAGTGTTGAGGGTATTTCAAAAGTATGGGGATATTTCAGGAATTAGGATAAATTGGGGTAAATCCATGATTATGCAAATTGACCAGGGTAGGGAACTACCTCTATATCCACTAAAAACAATAGGTAAGGGGGAACATTTCAAGTATTTGGGAATAAATGTGTCTAGTAATGTTAACAAGCATGGAGCATGGAGGGGATTGATGTATACCATCCAGGATAGCATTAATAAAAATGTTACTTTTACCAAAGATACTTTATACATTAGTAAATTCCCCCATCTGGATAGATTCAGGGATATTTAAGACAATCAATGGGATACTAACAGATTTGGTCTGGAGGGGGAAAAAACCCAGAATCAAGCTAGAGACAATGAAAAGGAGAACTCAAGATGGAGGATTGGCTATACCGGACTTAAAATTATATTTTTTGGCCGCTCAGATAGGTAAACTGATAGATCGAGAACATAGGGAGATTTAGGAAGAGTACTTAAGATCTAAAGAGAGGGTGAGGAACCAATATAATTTATTCCAGATGTTTGAGATAGGAGTAAGTAGAGGGGATAAACAAGAGCTACCTTCTGTGGGAATGTATGTACGAACATATAATAGTATAAGGGACCTATTTGAAAGTAAAGGGCTCTATGAGGATACTCCCTTATGGGGTAATCTAAGATGGAGGATCCCTATTTCAAGTACGAGTTTCTATTTATTTATGCTATAGTGTTAAATAAAAAAATTTAAAGACCCTTTTTTGGGTACACTCCATAAGTGGGAGAAAGAATTAGGTGCAATAGGATCAATAGGGATGGAGAGGTGGGAGTATTTCATTAAGACTATACCACAGATATCATTTAACCCACAGTTGAGGATTATGCAATACTTTATTGTTAATAGGTTATACAGTACTCCTTATAGACTGTCTAGGATGTATAAAGAAAGAAATGTTAAATGTCATCGGTGTGGGGAAGAAAAGGCTTATTTTCTGCACATGTTCTGGAGTTGTATACATATTCAAGAGGGTGAGGAACCATATAATTTATTCCAGATGTTTGAGATAGGAGTAAGTAGAGGGGATAAACAAGAGCTACCTTCTGTGGGATTTATGTACGAACATATAATGTATAAGGACCTATTTGAAAGTAAAGGGCTCTATGAGGATACTCCCTTATGGGGTAATCTAAGATGGGGATCCCTATTAGTAGATTAAAGGTGCTGCAGTTAAAACTATGTTAGTTGGATCTTGGCATGGAGCTGGCGCTCCGCTGCCAGGCGAGCTTTCGCCAATCCAAGCCCCTGTCTATAGGCTACTCCCCAAACAGCACTTCTAAGAACCTTTTGTATAAGATCAAGTGTAGTAGCGTTCTTATAAGTTTAGGATATGACGGGTGAGGGGAATGTAAACAGATGCGCAAGTCAAGTACGAGTTTCTATTTATTTATGCTATAGTGTTAAATAAAAAAATTTAAAGACCCTTTTTTGGGTACACTCCATAAGTGGGAGAAAGAATTAGGTGCAAAAGGATCAATAGGGATGGAGAGGTGGGAGTATTTCATTAAGACTATACCACAGATATCATTTAACCCACAGTTGAGGATTATGCAATACTTTATTGTTAATAGGTTATACAGTACTCCTTATAGACTGTCTAGGATGTATAAAGAAAGAAATGTTAAA
Organism: Engystomops pustulosus; assembly: GCA_019512145.1. Classification (NCBI taxonomy): domain Eukaryota; kingdom Metazoa; phylum Chordata; class Amphibia; order Anura; family Leptodactylidae; genus Engystomops; species Engystomops pustulosus. The sequence goes on along the minus strand of CM033641.1, from coordinate 228,410,523 downwards.
TGTCATCGGTGTGTGGGGAAGAAAAGGCTTATTTTCTGCACATGTTCTGGAGTTGTATACATATTCAAGGATACTGGAAGGGGATCTTTGATATTATTAATGCAAGACTCGGTCTAGATCTGGTTCGGGATCCAGTAGCTTGTATTTTTGGTATTCCTGGAAGTATTAATATTTATAAAAAGGAGGGGAGGATAAATAAGCTCTTATGTTGGGCACGGAAGGTTATACTCAATAAATGGATAGCGTCGGAACCTCCAATGGTGAGGGAGTGGATTCTTTATTCTAGGAAAATGTTGGTCTATGAAAAGATTTACTTTGAAAGATGTAATAAACCTAATATATATAATGTAATATGGGAGGATTGGAGATGGAGGGAGGAGGAATAGGGGAGAGAGAATGTAGTTCTGAAGTTTTTGTTTCTTTTTGCTTTTTTTGTGGGGGGGGGGTTGGGGCATAAGGTATAGGTAAAAAGATGGTGGATCTAGATAGGTTTGGATAAAATTAAAAGGTTGTACACGGAGATTGTGAATAAGAAATTGAAATGTTATTTTGTGTATTATGTATTATTTATTGTTGAATAAACATTAATTAAGGAAAACACAATAGATATTATCCAAATTTTTAAACTAATTTGAAGTACAATGTGTCACGAGAAAACAATCTCAAAATCCCCTGGATATTTTATATAGTTCCAAAGCTGTAAGCACTTATAGTGACACAGGGCAGATTTGAAAAATGGGGCCGCGTCCTAAAGGCCAAAAGAGACTGATTCCCGTAGGGGTTAAGCAAGTGATAGCCAGTGATTTCCAGGTTGAGAACCTACTGAATCTGCGATAATTAAAGGGGGATTTCCCATGAAAACAAGTTATACCCAGGATAACAGAATAACACATTCTCTAATTCACTTTTATTAACAAAAATACAGCATTTCACAGATATAAGTCCAGCCTGTCTCTCTCAGTCCAGTTGCTCACGGTTCAGTTGCCCCTAGACACGATCTTGTATCTTCTGACTTAGGGTTGAAACTGCCATCTTGGATTTCTGTGTGATGCCGTGCAGCTGAGATTTTTGTCTCTCTCTGCTCACTGTACTCTAGCCCTGCCCTCCTTTAGTCCAGGAGGGAGCTCACAGACACTCATTCACTTCCTGCCAGCAAATAACACATTGTGAGGAGAGATACAGATGGATAAGTTGTTTGTGTGGGGAGGGAGAACAAATATGTGGCAGAGCTGACAGTGTGTAATAGGCATCTCATGGTTCTCATCATCTCTGATCTATTTCATCTCTATTTCTATGAGTCAGATACTAGTACAATGTTCAAAAGCCAGATGAAAGTGTATATAAACCTTGTGCCTTGAAAATCTAACCACCTTTTAGCTCACAGAACTAGATAGATCATAATGTGTCTGCTGAAAGAGTCCCCGCCCACTCTATGGAGTGATAGAAGCTAAAACAGCAATAAAACTTGTAAATTGTTAAGTTAGGTGTTAAAATGATCTTTATTTTGTAAACATCACTAGGGGATTGAGATTTGAACATTTTCTTTTGTGGGAAAACCTCTTTAAGGCAGTTGTCTGAAGTCACTCTGTGTAGTGTTGATGCCTATTTATCATGGTTCAAAACTATCAATATTGATTTACCTTGGATGGTAACAGGAACTGCAAATCCTGTTTATAGCAAATAAAACTCCTCTCCGAGTTAAGGGCTTCTAGTCCCCACCAATTTGAAAGGTAAAAAGTAAAACCATTTGATGCATTATGATCAAAAAATACCTTCAGAATGCTGTAGCTACACTAATGCATAAGCATATCTTGTTTAATTCCTGATCTGAGTGGTTTTGCTGACAAAACAATAATAAGATTATGATAATGAAGCTTTGTCACTGCTGTGCCTGGCTCAGCTCTTTTCCTCCTACTTTAGTAACGCACTGCTCCGGAGAATGATGTAATCACTGCATTGTGACAAGCAGAAGTAATCACTGCTCCATCAGCTGATGTGCATGAGTCATCCTGCTCAGGTTGATTACTCCTGTCTGGAAAGTGCACACAGCTCCGTGTTATGTGAACTGCAAGAAGCATGCAATCCAGCTTTCCCAAGGTTCTGAATGCTATAACTGTTTTTTCAGCAAAACCACTCAAGTCTGGGATTAAACAAGATATGTTTCTGGATCAGTGTAGCTACAGCATTCTGAAGGTATGTTTGGTTCATAATGCAAAAAACATATGGTAGATTATGTGGCAGGAATAAGAATCCCTGGATCATTTGGATCATTGGTCACTGGAATACTGGTCCAGATATATTATTGTGTATGGGTCAGTTTTTTGCCCAAGTTTGCACTAAAAAAGGCTCTTTTGTGCTAGCACATGTATTTATTTAGTGGCACAAATTTCAGCACTATTTTTTTCCCTTTATTAGCAAATTGGCCGCAAGCAAAGCGTGTTACATGGGGCAGAGAACTCTGGGAAGAAGAAAGGAACACCCTTTATCACATGCAAGCCAATCAGCGATCGGCAGGCTTATGTGATGTCACAGCCCTATTAAAACAGACGTCCATTTGCATATGCTGTCTCTAGCATCTAGCTGCTTGTACTCCAGGGGCGGACTGGAAAAAAAAGTGGCCCTGTAAAATTTTTTAAAAGTGGCCCTATATTTTAGGTGGGGTCAGCCTAGATGGGAGCAGTCGACACAGGTGGGCGGGGTCAAGAAGTCATTAGTGGAAGATTAGCAAAATAGCAGTAAGTAAAGCATAGCTCCCAACCGTTCCTGGTTTGGCCGGGACAATCCCATTTTTTATACCTCTGCCCCGCGTCACGGGCAGCTGTGAGATTGTCCCGGATTTTCCCTCCAGGTCCTGCACTTGCTGGGGCTGTCCCGGTTCTGTGTCCCGTATAGTAAATACTTTCTTAGCCAGCTACACATATCGGACAGGGAATCCTTTTGAGAGAAGTGTCAGGTTAGCGGAGAGCAGGGACCACGTCATCAGGTTCAGATCTCTATCCATATATGGTCACTACATCTCCTAGGGTTCCCCAGAGCAGACATCGGGCAGGGAATCCTTTTGAGCGATGTGTCGGGTTAGCGGAGATCAGGGACCACGTCATCAGGTTCAGATCAGCATCTGTCCATATATGGTCTCCTAGGGCTTCCCCAGACACAAGCTCTTATTTAATTAAATTAAATAACTTTATGCCTAGGCCAGGATTTAAACCGCAGACTAGAGATGGGCGAATATAGATGACAAAATCGAATAGGAAGAAATCTGTTTGACATTCATGCATCTGCAGTAGCAAGCTGTCAGTTGTGGGTTATCTGTATAACGTGCATTGCCATACCTAGCCAGATTTACGTGTGAAATCCACATAGTTTATACAGTGATTTTCGCTGAAATTACACTGTCAGTTGTGGGGTATCTGTATAACGCACATTGCCATACCTTATTGTGGCTCTAGTTTACAGCCATATTTACGTGTGAAAGCCACATAGTTTATACAGTGATTTTCGCTGAAATTACACTGTCAGTTGTGGGGTATCTGTATAACGCACATTGCCATACCTTATTGTGGCTCTAGTTTACAGCCATATTTACGTGTGAAATCCACATAGTTTATACAGTGATTTTCGCTGAAATTACACTGTCAGTTGTGGGGTATCTGTATAATGCACATTGCCATACCTTATTGTGGCTCTAGTTTACAGCCAGATTTCCGTGTCAAATCCATTCTGCGGGCTCCTGCTGCTGCTGCTTCTGATGCCGCCTTCACACTATATCATTGTGCCACTCTGCGGGCTCCTGCTGCTGCTGCTTTTGATGCCGCCTTCACACTATATCATTGTGCCACTCTGCGGGCTCCTGCTGCTGCTTCTGATGCCAACCTCACACTATATGATTGTGCCACTCTGCAGGCTCCTGCTGCTGCTGCTTCTGATGCCACCTTCACACTATATCATTCTGCCACTCTGCGAGCTCCTGCTGCTCCTGCTACTGATGCCACCAACACACTATATGATTGTGCCACTCTGCGGGCTCCTGTTGCTGCTGCTTCTGATGCCGCCTTCACACTATATCATTGTGCCTCTCTGTGCGCTCCAGCTGCTGCTGCTTCTGATGCCACCAACACACTATATCATTGAGCCACTCTGCCACTCTTGCTGCTTCTGATGCCACCTTCACACTTTATCATTGTGCCACTCTGCGGGCTCCTGCTGCTTCTGATGCCACCAACACACTATATCATTGTGCCACTCTGTGGATGAAAAGCTTCAGGATTGATAGCCAAAAGCAGGAGTGGATACAGAACACAGAGGACATGCAAGTATCCCATTTGCTGCTCATCTCTATTCTGGATCAACTCCTGCTTGTTTTTGGCTTTATCAATACTGATGAATTATTGACCCATTGAAAGAGGACAGTGACGCGTGAAAAGAAGGGCAAAATGATCATTGACGTCATTTCAAAATTACTGCCGACATCGTCTGCACTCTTTTGGGGGGCTTTTCACATGTATCCGCGTTTAACAGAACAGGTTCTGTCGTAATCTATGGAATCATCTGATGTCAGTGTAAAAAGAGTGCACTCTTTGATGTTATAGTGGGATCTTGGCCCTCAGCTCGGTCATTTCGAGCTGGCACAGATGTTACCTTGTCAGGCTGCGTTCCCGCTTCGCTTATTTGGGGAAGTTGGCCTATGTAAGTGCACATGGAAGTGAAGAGTGAAGCGATTCTAAGAGCCGCGGCTTTCATGTGCGTGTCATACTAAAACACAGCATTGTTTGAAGACCAAACCACGCTCTCTATGCATATTTAAGCATGGCACAACGTTTTACAACACCCTACAGGCTCTCTGCAGCCAGGAAATGCCTGTTTTTAACGTGATTCGTTTTGATTCGATTCGGGTCGAACAAATTTTTTCGAAAAATTGGGCGAATCGGGATGAAACAAATTTTAACAAATTCACCCATCTCTACCGCACACCTTCTGCAATAGAGATAGGTGCCTTTACTCACTAGGCTATAAGCACTGGGGATGTCAGTGAGAGGACTTTTTGTAACTAACAGTTTCACTGTTACATTTTGACACACTGATATATAGAGAGGGATCTTCTCAGAGATTATTATTGAGATGATTATTATTATTATTAAAATGATTGTTGAGATTATTACTATTGAGATTATTATTATTATTGAGATTGATATTATTATTATTGAGATTGAGATTATTATTATTGAGATTATTATTATTATTATTATTATTATTATTAAAATTATAATAATAATAATAATGATAGTCTTCATGATAATAATAATAAAAATAATAATAGTCGTCTCGATAATTACAATAGAAATCCCTGAGAAGATGTATCTCTATACACTAGTGCATGGAGCCTGTGTCACTGTATAACAGTAAAAGACTTAGTCACACAAAATCCTCCCATCAATAACCACCAGGCCAATAGCCTAGTGGATAGAGATTCCATCTCTGTTGCAAGTAGAGTGTAGAGTCTGGAGTTCAATTTCCAAGCAGAGCAAATTTTTTTTTATTGTTTTGGTGATTATTATTATTATGAAGATGATTATTAGTAATAAAAATTTGGGGCGTGGCCAGGGCATGATAAGGGGTTTGGCTTAGGGGGAATCGACGCGGCACGCTACGTGTTCCACCATTTTGTCCCTCTTTCTCTTCCGGAAATGTTGGGAGGTATGAGTAAAGTATCCCTCAGTTATGATAAAAACTGGATGACAACATTATGGATTAGACATCATCACCTTAATGATATACATACAGTCCCCAGGCTACATACAAGATAGGTTCTTTAGGTTTGTTCTTAAGCTGAATTTGTATGTAAAAACAATTTTGCCCCAGTGACTAGTTTCAAAATTTTTTGCTGTAATTGGACCAAGGATTATCAATAAAGCTTCATTATAGACACCTTACAGTTGATCATTGCAGCCTGGGACTAAAGTAACACCCAGGGAGGTAACCAGAGGTCACAGAGGGGAGAGGGGTCCATCTTTAACTAGGGGTTGTCTGTAAATTGGGTGTCCTTAAGTAGGGGACCTCCTGTATACTTATACCCTGTGTAGTGCCCATCTGTCCCAATCCCCCCCCTGCAATATACTCTGTACAGTGCCAGTGCCCATCAGTCCCAAGCCCAGGGGCATTGCTAGCTTTGTAAAAGATTCGGGGCACGGGCCCCAATGTATAACTACCAAATTCTCAGTATTGTACTCCATCCTCCATGCTCTACCCCCACATGCACTCGCTCACTCAAAATACAAAAGTACTAATTATATGACATCCCTACCTGTTACATCCAGTGACCTCAGGTGAGGTAGCCTCGGATTGTAGTTGTTGTCTTTTCTTGATCCAACACTTCATAAAGCCAACAACAGCAATATTACCCATTTTAATGCCCCAACAATGGGGTATTCTCAAGCACATGTAATCTTTCCACAGGATCAGAGGAAGGCCCTGTACCTATCATGAACAAAAGTGCCCCCACCTCCCCCCTTCTCGCTGTTGTGCAGAATGGAAAGTCTATGGGTGCGCCATAAATACTAGAGTATAGACTGTGATTTTTAGAACTCCCATAGACTCAAATAGGAAACAAATCCCAAACCTTAAAGGGTTTTTTCACAAACAAAAGTTAGCCCCTTTCCACAGGATAGGGCCTAACTTACTGATCAGTGGGGTTCTCAGTGCTGAGACCCCCATAGATTGCGGAAATTAGGGGTCCATCGGACTCTTTGTTGCTCCGTTAGACTAGTAGAGCAGACGGCCATTCTGCTCCATTAATCTCTATTTGTGGATAGGGTCTAACTTTTGTTCATGGGAAAACCTCTTTAAGGCTATCTGCACGTGGTGTGGATTGTCATGCAGAAAATCCACATCTAATTTGTGCAATTTTTATGTGAGTCTTTCATGCAAATTTCATGCATAAATCTTTGAGAACATACAGGAAAAAACGCATCATCTACATTACTTTTTCAAAATTACATTCACTTTACTTTTACTGTATTACGCTGCAGATATTCATCACCAAAATCTGCAGGGAATCCGCAACTTGTGCAGATAGCCCTACTACTGACCCATCTGATCACACCTCCTGACCCATCTCCTCACTGCCAGCCCCACTGATAACCCTTTTTCTTACACCTGACACCTCTCCTAACATCGCCTGACCCTCACATTTACTGACACCATTTGAACCCTCTTTGGTTTTGCCTGTCCCGGTATCACTCATCTGCTGGCTTTTTCCTTGACTCTTATTCTTAGCTCCGGCTACTACTTCCGGTCCGGACATCTTCTGATTCCCCTGTTCTGCTCCTCCAGGGCTGTAGTTCCCTATTTTCAGTTGACCCAGACTCCAATGTGGGGGTGGGGCTAGCTGTAAACACACACCTCTCTCCTCACCAACAACCACAGCTTGAGCAGCACGATCCTGCAGTGTTGTGGAGGCACTTTTCTACAGAGCTCAAAGCCTCTGCATGGCCCTTGTAGCAGTGAATGGAGTCATCAACTCTGTGCTCCCCATATCAGGTGATGTTGCCAAGGGCCCAGGCAAAAAGATCCGGGGCTATGCCTCGCCTAGCTGGCAGCAGCTAGTGGCGCACATGCCATTTCAGCCAGTCAAGGCTCCAGCACCTCTGCCGAAGGGAGCTGTTTGTCTTTGACATTATCTCCTGGTCCATATGCTCTTGCTCATCATTACGCATGGAGGCAGCAGTCGTTGAACGAAGCGCTTTCAAGGAGACAACTGTATGTGTCCAGCCATCCGAAGGTGCAGAAGCTGACAGTGCTCCTGTCCAAGTTGTTGGTACTGTAGTCCCTCCCTTTCCAAGTCGTGGACACTGCACCCTTCAGAGAACTAATGGCTTTTGCCGAACCGAGGTGGAGAGTTCCAAAAAGGCAGTACCAGCCCTTCACAAATATGTAGAACAGAAGGTGGGCCAGTCCTTGAGAATATCCGTTTCTTCCAAATTGCACGGCAGCGAGGATGTGTGGAGCTCTAACTATGGTCCTTTATGGCCCGCTGGGTGAATGTGCTTCCTGCCCAGCCACATCAACAACTTGAGCAGGAGGCACCAGCACCTCAGCCTTCACAAGTCTAAGTGCTGCACCATCATACCACATGTGCAGGGCACAGCGGTGTCACGCAGTTCTACACCTGGTTTCCATGGGCAAACAAAGTCACACAGGGGAGGAACTGCTCCGCTTCCTGCAAGAGGAATTCAATATGTGGCTTTCTCTGCGACAACTGCAAATCAGAACCATGGTGACAGACAATGGGAGAAATTTGGCTGCACCAAGGAGGGATGGTCCATGCACCCTGCATGGCACACATGTTCAATCTGGCTGTCAAAAGTTTCCTGAAGTCTTCCACCCATCTGCAAGACAATCTGAAAATGGCCAGGAAACTATGCATGCTATTCATTCATTCTTACACATCCAAGCATACCCTCCTCAAATTGTAACGGCAGAATGGCGTCCCCCAACATAGGCTGTTGGAATTCCAGCCTCCATATGTTAGACCGGCTGCATGAACAGAGAAAAGACATTAATGATTTTTTGATGATGCAAGTGGATAGGAGTACTCCTCTGTGTAACTTTGATGTCAGCCACTGGCAACTCATACGTGACACCTGCCGTTTGCTCAGGCCCTTTGAAGAGGCCATGTTATTTGTCAGTCGCCAGGACTGCGGGATGAATAACGTCATTCCACTGCTTCATGTCCTGGAACTCAGGCTGCAAAATCTGTCTGGTCAGGGCACTGGAGAAGTGGAGGCTACAACTCATGGCCACATGAGTCCGGTGGGGGCTGAAGAAGGAGGAGGGCATTGGAGCACAAGCAGAGTCTAGTGAAATTAGTGGTTTTTCTACTCAGGTGACAGAGAGGAGGAGCAGGAGCATCCGGAGGAGGTACAAGACAGAGCAGAAGACCCAGAAGCACTGTGGCATTATACAGTGGAGATGGAGGCCGGGAGTCCCTCAGTCTCTTGCGTAGATGGCTTGCAGCATGCTCCTTTGCCTAACTAGTGACAGCCAAATAGTCAACATCTGGCATAGGGATGACTTTTGGCTTTCCACCCTCTTGGACCCCCGCTACTGGTCCAAAATGGGTGCCTTTTTTTCCAGCTGCTGAGAGGGAGGAATAACTGGTGTAGTATTGAACTACTTTAGAACTACTGTGCAGACAGTTGTCCGGTGCCTATGTGCGTCACTGTCCATCCATTGTCAGGTGTGACCGGGGGATTCCTGGCAGTCATTGCTCACGTACTACTGCTATGGCTGCTGTGGGGAGAAGGGGGGTAGGAGAAGTAGCAGTTCTATCAGCAGCAGCTAAAGTCTGGAGTCCTTAATGGGCAGCTTTCTTCACCGGCCTAGTGAGGAGGGTATCTCCCACCAGCTGCAGTAGGACATGAAGAAGACCCTGCACCAGCAGGTGGTGGCCTACTTGGACAGCACTCTACCACCCCAGGTAGAGGATCTCCAGGCACAACTTGCAGAGTTTGAAGTAGAGAAGCTGTCCTGCCTGGCCAGTAATGTGTCATCAGAGTGGGTGTTCAGTGCAGCGGGGGCCATTGTTACCCCACGGAGAACCTGCTTGTCCACTAGTAATGTGGAGAGACTGACCTCTGTCAAGATGAATCAGGCGTGGACCAGCCAGGATTTCAACACACCTGCCATATGCATTAGATTAGATCAGCCATGACGTCTCCCCCAAACTTTGAGAAATGAGTCTGGATTCTAACTACCTGCCTCAACTACTATTTTGATTCTGCCACCCGCCTGATGCCACACATCTGCTGCCAGTTGCTCCATCTGCCTCCCACCATCTTTACCAAGGACTGGAATTGTCACCCCCCTCCGCACTCTGTCATTGTGTTACTTTCTGGTATATTGCTACTGCTGCCGGCACCACCATACTCTGTCATTGTGCCACACTGTGGCCTACCATGTTGCCGCCACCACCAGAATTTGTCATTGTGCCACTCTCTGGCCTCACGCTGCTGCTGCTGCTTCCGCCGCATCCATACTCCACACATCCCATTTTGCTCCCACCTCCAGAATTTGTCATTGTGCCACTCTGCGGCCTACTCATGCTGCTACCAACTGACCGCTGTCTCCCTGGAACACCCTGTGATTTCCATAATGCTGTTTTCACTCTCCACCACTATATGACCTTGCCACTATGTTTGGTTTTCCCTTCACAGGCATTACCTTGTCAAACTACGTTCCCAAAGAGTGGCGGCTGTCATGTCCATGTCATACTAAAACACAGCATTGTTTGAGGACTAAACCACACTCAATATGCATATTTGAGCATGGCACAAATTTCTACAACACCCTCTGCAGCCAAGAAATTCCTGTTTTTTAAAGTGATTTGTCATGATTCCATTAGCGTCAAATTAAATTTTTGAAAAATTCACCCATCTTTAGTGGTTATATTTTGTCCGACATTCTGTTTTGAATGTAAACAGTTTAACTCAGGAAGAAGTATAGTGCAGCCTCAAAATCACTGAAATTGACAATCATATGAAACACATACACCCCCGGGTACTGCATGATCTTTGTACCGTGATTGTACCATTTTGTAAAAAAATATTTGAAGATACCTTAAAAAAACATCTATCACCAGATTACTGGTGGTAGAGTGTCGTCTTAATAAGGTGGCTTAATAAGGTGTCTAGGGGGAATGTCTTCAACATGTTTTCTGGCATCTTTAATAACAAAATATTAACTTTGTAAAACAGCTGGAGGGGCTCAGGCAAATTAATGTGATTTTCAATTTCTTTTACTTCAAAAATAAGTATTTATTTATCAGATCACTATCCTAAATGACTGCCACTTCCAAGAATTAATAAAAAGTTAATATCCTGTTCAATGTAACACTTTAATGAATACATTTTTAACAAACAAGTGCAAAAAAAATGATACATTGCAAATATTGATATGTAAACATTAATTACAGGTTTTCAGATTTCAGTGATTTTACGATAGTTTCCGTACAGTAAAGGCGTTATTTTTTTGTTCAAATTCTTTTTATTAAGGTTTTTTTCATTTAACAGTAATTCAATACTATACAAAGGTATGATAGATACATCCTAGTACAGGTAACTTACAAATGATAATCCCCACGCAGGACGACAAGATATGAGTTGCGACGAAAGGGTGACTATTACAGCCTTATAGCTGGCAGGTCGATGGGTTCATAATTGGGGTTGCCCCTCAATGTCATTTGCATGGGGGCATGTGTTTTCAGAAAGCCATTATCTAAGGCCATTTCATAAGCAAGGACAGTGTTAATTTCAGTTATTAGCATAATAGTATAATTTTAAAAGGGGCCACACACCCCAATCAGGAGAGTTCCACCTTTTGAGGTGAAGTACATTCTTTAGTGAGTTCAGATAGTAGAGGAAGGGGGGGTAGTTATTAGTGAAGAGGGCCTATGGTAGTGGGGTGAGGGAGATTCCCAGGTATTTAACGGATGAGGGCTGCAAATCCAGTGTATATCTTGTTTTTAATAGATGGAGGGAGTCGGGTGGAATGTGTATTGGAAGGGTTTGAGATTTCTGCACATTAAGCTTGTAAAAGGACACCCTACCAAATTCTGCAATTATATCCATCACAGCTTCCAACAAGCTCTCAGGTTCTTATATGGTGAGAAGAATATCGTCCACATACAGAGAGATGAAGTGGCTCTTGCTACCAATTCGTACACCCTTAATATTTGTGGGATTGGCGTAACAGACAGGCTAAATGCTCAATAGAGAGAGTAAAAATTAAGGGGAATAGGGGGTAGCCTTGTTTTGTGCCATTTGTTATTTTAAACAAGGAAGAAACTGTACCATTATTGAATACCATTGCTGAAGGAGACGTATATATGGCCTTGGTAGATCTTAAAATAAGGCCGTCCAAGCCCAAGCACCTGTGGGCAGAGAAGGCGAACGACCAATTAATGCGGGGGAATGCCTTATCGGCATCCAAAGCCAACAACAAGGCCGGGGATCCACACGATTGGAGCCAATACGGGATGCAATTATAGAGGCATATATTTTAGTAATAATCCTCAAGTCTATCTGCGATGTCTTTAGGTATGTACAGTTTGCTTTCCTTTGAGGGATGAAGTAAGTATGGGATTCTGGATTTCTGGTGTTTCTGCTTCAAGCGGCGAACTAGTATCATACCCGCTTTATTACTCTGTAAGTAGTAGGTAGCTTTTAGTTTGGTTAGGCCTTTGTCATACTGGGATAGAAGTAGATTTCTAAGATGAAGCCTAAGAGCGGATAGATGCTTCAGATTGGATTGTGAGGGGTCAGCTTTATTAGCTTTCTCCGCACTGTGCATCTGGTCCGTTGGTGTCTTAAGTTGGTATTTCCTAAATCTTCTGTGTGTGTGTGCTCAGGTCTCATGAAAGTGCCTCTAACATAGATCTTATGTGCTGTAAGGCAGTGGCTGGAAAGGTCATCAATGGCATCTATATTCCAGTTAGGTTTTTCTGATTAATGATTAATCCAGGTTCTGAGGCAGTGTTAATGTGGCTCGTTAGCCTGCACCTGGTCCTGGGCTTTAGAAACCCGAGCTGCATCATGAGAGCTGTCTCTCTGACCAGAGCTAGAGGTGCTGCTAGAGGTTTATTGTGTATCCTTAGCTAAAGAGGGAAAAAGCTATTGTATTAGCTAGTGCCTAGATGGCAGGTCTTTTTGTTTTGTTTTTTTATTTCTGTTAGTTATGAGCCTGTACAAGTTGGACTTCTGACCACAACTGACTGGATAAAGACTGGAAGTCAAAGCAGTGTTTGGAACTAAAAGTCGGACTTGGCGTCTCTGTGAACTGTCTTGGCTCTCAGCATTGAGCTGGACCCCTTACAGCGCGTTCCAGAGTAAAGCAGGGTCTGATATATGGGTAGAAGTCAGAGTGAAGTACTCGCGAAGTTCCTTCTCAATTTGGGACAGATAAAATGGGTTGCATCACCACATGTAAGTCGGCCAATCATGTAATCCTGTATTTACAGTCAAAGACACTGGGTCGAACCATTTGATTAGGCCCAGCTTCACCTCTTTTACTTGGGTCAGAGTGTCTCTGTCTGTCAGAATGAGGTCAATGCAAGCATAGGAATTATGTACTAGTGAATGGAGCGAAAATTCCCTTTCAGTAGTCATAAGAATGCGCCATGTGTCATATATATCATATTTCCACAATCCCGTTTTGAGTGCAGGCATGCCGCTTCTCAACGTGGGGATGCAAACCATCTTGGGGTTAGGGGTTACATTGAAATCACCACATATCAAAAGTTTGCCCTGTCTATGTGGTAGAATAACACGCATGACTTTGTAGAAGAAAAAGATCTGCCTGAGATTAGGAGCATATACCGAAGTAAAAGGCACACTGTTAAGCATGCACACTGAAATAACATATCTACCATACGTGTCATGAATGGTGTCCGAGATCTGGAGGGCGACTGAGGACTTTACTGCAATAATAACTCCTTTGCTTTTTTGGAAAAATGAGCATGGAATATATTTGGGAAGGCGTGGTTCTTGATTCTGGGTGCGTCTGCAGTAAGTAGATTCGTTTCTTGGACATATAATAAATCACAAGCTGACATCTTAGCTTCATTACACAATTATGCCCATTTATAAGGGTTATTAAGGCCTTTTGCATCTATGGAGTCCACCCATAAATTTGGCACTAGTAAGCAGCTCCTAGTGCTAAAACAAACACCGCAGTGTTAGAATGATATCATTATCGGAGTACAATGTAAACGCCTTCCAGTGAGGGGGCAGTTCGAGACGCTTCCTCTTCCCCAGACCGCCCTGCTCGCTCCATAAGTGACTGCCGCCCTAATCCCGCCCACAATCCTGCTCCCTCATGAATACACTGGACAGCTTTGAGAGCGGTCTGACATTTACATTGTACTCTGCCGCAGTGCTAGATAGGGTTATCGGAGGTTTCCAATAATGCTATCATTTTAATACTGTGGCATTTGTTGTAGCCAAATTTCTGGGTGACAGGTCCTCTTTAAGGTCCATAAGGGACTCATGAGAAATATTCAGATTCCTCCAGATCTCTTCCCCATCTAATTATACCAGTTGGTGCATCATACCAGTCATACCAGTTGGTGTGTGCATTGATGTGTGTATCCTGTATAAACAAATATAACAAATATATAAACAAGCGAAAACCATTACCCTCAAAAAAGTCCAATGATAAACTTTGAGCTTAGAGAATCAGCTCCATTGGACAGAAATTAAATGGGGGATACAGTTCGGTAGTTACCGTAATGGGGTGAGGGCAAAACCATTACTCACACCCGCTATGGAAGCAAAGAAACAGGTAGGGATCCATCAATGGTTTCCCTGGGCAGATGCAATAGACCACTTGCTGTCTACTGGCACCATGGGGGGCTTCCCTGTAACAGCGGACGCAGGGATCTTGAGGTGCCAGCGTCTCAATAATGCAAATCCATCTTCTGGTGCCCTTACGATTGTAGTGACCCCGTTCCTTGTGATGACGAGGCATATCAGGAAGCCCCATTTGTACAGGATCTTATTGTCCCGTATTGCGTACGCAGCTGTAGCGTTGCAGCAGATAGGTCAGTGTATAAAGATATCTCTTGGAAGGGTTCTGGCAAGGAATTCATCTTGCATGTGGCCTTCATCAATTCTTCCTTGGTGGTATAGAAGTGTATTCTGGCCAGCACATCCCTGGGTGTCGTCTCGTCTAGATACTTTGGTCTTGGGTCTTGATGCGCCCTGTTAATGATAAGGGCCTGTTGAGAAATATAAAGTAGTAGCACTTGTATAAGCTTTTGAATTTAAGTTGTGTGATGCGCCTGTGAAACAAGCTCGGATATGCCTCTGAACTTGACATTTTTGCGACAAGACCTGTCCTCTAGGTCTGCCATCTTAACCTGTAACACATGCATTTCTGACTCCAGGTCATAATGCGCATCAATCTGTTCATTGTGTGAGGGTGCGAATACCCTGAGCTGTTTCTCAATATGGTCAGTTCTTTCTCCTAGGGCAGTGATGGCGATCGTTTTAGGGACCGAGTGCTGAAACTACAATCAAAAGCCACATATTTTTCACAAAGTGACAAATGCCAATTTAAAGCAACTAAAGTAATTCACAGGTTTAAAACGTATTGGCGTCCTGAGGACACCAATACAGTATAAAGGAGAAATTCTGACTATTATTGTAGTTTCCCTCTAAGCTTCCTTCCAGGTCGGGAGAAGGGTCTACAATGATAATCCCGCTCTGTCAGCACCTCCTTGCTCCTACTGAACTTCTAGTAACATTAAAAAGTGCTGAATGTGGCACGTGCTGGGCTGACTGTGACTACAGGAGGAGGAATTGAGTCCTAAGTGGGACCTTTGTGCTGGCTGATGGCCTTGGTGCCCACAGAGAGGGCTCCAGACTGTATAGCATTATTAACAGGCCGCAGACCTTTTGAAGGATTTGTGTAAAATGCACAGCATTAGAGATGAGCGAGCACTAAAATGCTCGGGTACTCGTTATTCGAGACGAACTTTTCCCGATGCTCGAGTGCTCGTCTCGAATAACGAGCCCCATTGAAGTCAATGGGAGACTCGAGCATTTTTCAAGGGGACCAAGGCTCTGCACAGGGAAGCTTGGCCAAACACCTGGGAACCTCAGAAAAGGATGGAAACACCACGGAAATGGACAGGAAACAGCAGGGGCAGCATGCATGGATGCCTCTGAGGCTGCCTAATCGCACCATTATGCGAAAATTATGGGCAACAGCATGGCCATGACAGAGTGACAGAATGAAGCTAGATAGCATCTAAAACATCCAATAATTGACCCTGACACTATAGGGGACGGCATGCAGAGGCAGCGGCAGCAGGCTAGAGAGTGTCATGGCGACATACCCTAAATGGACTCAGGCTTCAAACCAATGGGTGGCAGAGAGGAACCAAAGGAGGTGAGCAAGAAGCGCTCAAATAATATCGGTACATGATAAAAGTTTGCCAGTATATTTTGTGGATTACACAGCAGGGTGGCGACAAAGTTAACATGGAAGCCATGAAAACAACCCAAAATTCTGCCTGACACAGCTCGTTTGATAAGGGGACCATGTATGGAGGCAGTGAACTAGTAGTAGATTAAAGGTGCTGCAGTTAAAACTATGTTAGTTGGATCTTGGCATGGAGCTGGCGCTCCGCTGCCAGGCGAGCTTTCGCCAATCCAAGATGTATGGTTGCTTGCAATGTGACATGTAGTGATTTAGGTATGGAATGTGTATTGATTCGGTGTGTTACGGATTTGGATGCCGCAGGAGAGTGTCATGTAGTATTTTCTCTTGTTTAAAAAGCAAATAAAGAAAAAAAAAAAAAAAAAAAAAAAAATTTTCCCTCTGGGAATTCATAAAGTTTATCTTATCTTTATCTTATCTACTGTATCTGTTATATATATTTTTATGTTTGAAGACTGGTAAAGTCTATACCTTTTACTACTCTCTCTGCTGTGTTAGTGGTATTCTGCATCTCGATATTACTTGCTTGGTTTTCAGTGCAGTGTGGTTTTGTTTTATTGCTGGCATTTGACCTGATGGGATCATGTATTGTTGTTTATCATCAATTGTTGTTTTATATTTTATTGATTAAAGGTTATGTCTTGTTCCCCTTTTTCTATCATACATTTTCTCTCTTCATCCAAATTGGGCTACTGTGAAAGCAGCAGAGCCAACCTGTCCAGTCTTCTGTCCACTGGATCATGACCGAAGTACTCTTAACCCCTTACTGAAAGTCTGCTTTATGTCGCCATGGTTTTTATGCATCTTCTCATTTTTGCAGGATGTTATGGGACTTTGAACTTTAGGTGTGATTTTTCACATTTACATAAAAAATGCAAAATAATGCTATTGGGGGACCTGCTCAAATTCCAAGTCACTTAGAAAGACCTAAATAATACTAAAACCCCATAAATTACCCAATTATAGAAACTACACCAATCAACGTATATAAAACAACTTTTATGAGGTTATTTAACTATTTAATTGTTTTGCAATCGGATGCAATTTTGAAATTTTTATTTTTTTGGCTGAATGACGGTATTTTCAAAAAATGTACACATTCTCAGTGGATAAAATACCAAAATGCTCCATAAAGTTTGATACCCAATCTGTCCTGAGTTTGACAATACCCCATATGTGGTGGTAACCTGCTGTTTGGGCACACACCAGTGCATCGAAGGAAAGCTGTGCCATTCACAGCAGATTTGAATTGTCACTTTGTAAAGGTTGTACAATCTTTCATTTTTGGCAATTTGGACATATAAGGGCTTATTTTCTGCAAGATTAGATGCACTTTACAAATACTTCATTTTAGCGGGTCTTTACTTTATTGATGAGGTTTTATTAACTTCTGAATGTATGGAGGAAAAGAAAATTGTCAATTTTGGTTTCCTTTCTTTCATATTTTTAGGGGGCCACAGCCACACACTGTACCATAAAAATAATATCTTTATTCTACATTTTTGGCAAGTTTTTTTGGTTTTGTTTTTACCACGTTCACCGAGCGGTGTTTTCTGTACTTTATTAAATGTCTATAGGGAATGTTGGTGTTTAGGGGACTTTCACTTTTATTTAATTAATGAATTTGATTAATAAGATTTCTTTAAGTGTTGAAAAACATTTTTTTTTACAGGTTGGATTGAACAAGTGATGCTCTGATCACTTGTACAAGCTCTTCTTCACTCAACACAGTGTAATACAGATGTTGTAGTACAGATAGGGATGGTCGCACTGTTTTTAATAGCAGTTTTTTAAAATGTTTGTTAGGTGTGGATTACATTTACAAACTGTATACAGTACATACAGTCCCTGGTTTACGTAAAAGATGGGTTTGTGCTTAAGTTTAAAGCTGTTGGAAGTCGGAACTAGTTTATTTTATAATTGTAGCTCTAGCCCCAATTACCAGCGTGCTGGCCCTTTAAATTTTCTAAAGCCGGCGTGCCAGCACCAGGGTGCTGTCACTGGAGCATGGACCGGTGAGTAAGCCTTCAGCTGCCGACTGAGGTACCTGAACCTGGGGATACACGGGGTTGCCTGCGACCCAAGACATGGGTTGCAGGAGCATCCATGCGAGTACCCCCCCCCTTCGTCTGGAGTCCATGGCAGCTGGGTATAGGTAGTGGCAGGAGCAGACCTGCTGGCTTTAGATGTGACAACCTATTTCAGGCACAGCAAGCACAGGAACTCACAAAGTCTTGTACATCCTTGAACAGACCTGGCCACCAGTAGAAACAAGAGATGAGAGCAACAGATCAAAGTGGGCCTAATAGTGATTCCTAGGATGCCCTACTGCTTACTTCAACACAGTCTGAGGATATACTATTAACAAAATTCTTTTCTATCACTAAGACAGTTATCCATTCAATTACACATGTTCAGCACCAGATCTCTCATTTTATCATCAAAATTCCTTGGAAAAATCTATACAACAACCACAGCCTCCCTCTCATCAATTTTGCAATTTATCTCCTCATGAGAGATGATTAGATTAATCTGACATGAAAAATACAATTCCTCATAAACCCATGCTAATCCTGTGTAATAAGTTTCTGATCATTGATAAATATTTTTAAACAGGTTAAATTGTGGTCCCTTGGAGGGGGGGGGGGGGCGTGTCCAGCAGCACATGGAGCAGGAAGCGTGAACCAAGAGCTCCTGGGCCATGACACCCCAAAACCTGCACAAAACTTAAACAGATTTCTTCGCCTGTCTACTACCTTAAGCATCAACAAACGATCTTATCATGGACAGGGTTCACCGTTACCCAAATAAAAGTCTCTACCACAAGCAATACCAAGAGATGTAATCATGTGAATACATTTTTCCACATAAAAGAAAAAAATATGGAAGCTGCAAGAAATTGACCCTCACTTCCAGATAGATTTAAAAATATCTCCCTCTATGCAGACCTCTCCGCATAACTCTATCTAGAAGAAGGGAATTCAATGGTAGCAGCAAAATCCCACGTGACAACAATATCCCTTATAAATGGGGATTCCCAGTCAAATTCATCATCACTAAAGACGGATACAAGCACAGAGCCAATAAACCAACTGAAGTCATCAAAATTTGTCAAGAATGGGACCTCGCAACAGAAGAAGATAACAGTGTCATCCACAATTGGAGACCCTCGCCCAGCCACCTTAATGAAGAGTGGATAACAGTGACACACTGCAAGAGAAAGACTGTTTAACGTCGGTGGTGAGAAATGTAACCCATAGATGTCCTTCTCTATGTAAATGATGTTCAAAACACTTAGCCTTTATATAGTTCACCCGTGGGACTAATAAGTTCTTCTCCTTTTTTCTTTTCTTTAAAAATGTAATTTAGTCAACGAGTGCTTGGGTTTAACACAATAACAGGCCCAAGCCATGTTTTTTTTCTTTTTTCTTATTTTTTGAGATACATGAGACTTTGAATCTACCAATATACCTTCATATCCTGAAGTTTTGCCAGATAGGCCACATGAGTGACCATACTGTTTTTTGTTTCTGTTATGTTAATAATTTTATGTATTTGCCTGTCAGTCCAATACAATACATGTAATTCTACAAAATTCATAAAAAGAACACAACATACATTAACTATAAAAAGCATTATATTTGCATTTATACAGATAAAAACAAATGGTGTTTAATGTACTTTCCTTAAATCTAAAAGGGTTAAATTCTCCGTACAAGAGATCCTTGATATGGAAAGAAGCCAAAATATTTGGCGCAGAAATAATGTGCCTTCAAGAGACACATTTACTTGAAGAAGACCTATCAAGGCTTAAAAATAAACATTATTCAAATGTTCATTCTGCACTTGCGCCAAACATAAAAGGTGGCGTAGTGATAGCAATCAAAGATACATTAGCCCTCACCATATCCAACAGTATAATAGACCAAAATTGGTAGATATGTTATTCTAAACTGTACCATCAACAACATACTGTACACTATTGCATCAAACAAGAGACAAAAGAAATTTCTTCAAAAAGTGTTATTGACCATAGAAAAAAACAGGACTGGTTCAGTTTTAGTAGTAGGGGACTTTAACTCAACAATCTGGCCAATAGTTGACTCTACTTCACAAAAAAGACAACCAGACACATCTTTCCTATGAAAACTCACCATCCAACAGATAAAGATTCTACTTTTTACTCACACCCCCACAAGCAGGGCCGGCTCCAGGTTTTAGTGGGCCCCTGGGCGACAGAGCCTTAGTGGGCCCCTCCGTGGGCCGCCCTCCAGTGGCCACACTGCCCCTCACCCCCCTGCGGACACACTGACCCCCTCACCCCCCTGCGGACACACTGACCCCCTCACCCCCCTGCGGACACACTGAACCCCCTCTCCCCCTACGGACACACTGAACCCCCCCTTTGCAGACCACACAGACCCCCCCCCCTCTCCCTGCAGACACACTGAACCCCCCCTGCTGACACAATGACCTCCCTGATGACACACTGACCCCCTCCCTCATCCCTCTCCCCTCTCCCTGCAGACACACTGAACCCCTCCGGGAAAGAAAAAAGAAAAAAGAATTCACCTTTCCTGGTTCCCCCGGAGCAGCGCCTGCAGCTGTCTTCGGCCTGGGCCTCCCGTACACGCCAGCTCTAAAGCCGGCACACGTGATCCGATGACGTCATCATGTGCACCGGCTTCAGAGCCGTCGCATACCCTGCGGAGCGCCGCATCGTGGGAACCGGGACAGGTGAGTTTTAGATTCTGCCTCTATGCTGCGCTCCCGACCAGCGCAGCATAGAGGCAGAAAAGTGATCGATCCGGATGGTGATCAATTGTACCAGTGTCTTATAGCGACACTGGTACAATTGATCCGGGGGCCCAATTGGGCCCCTCCAGTACCCCGGGGCCCTGGCACTTGCCCGGGTTGGCCGGGTGCTGGCGCCGGGCCTGCCCACAAGAATCGACCTTTTTTTGGTGGATAGATACCTGCTACGTAGAATAGTAGAAGCAATAATTCACTCGGCACATAACAAGAAACAAAATAATAAAAACCTACATGAAATTAAAACTAACCTAGCAGAACTAAATAGACTAAACAAGCAGAAGATTTCCCAAGAAAGGATTAATGAAATAGCCAAACTTGAAAAAAACTCCATGACTTAAATATATACAAACGCAAACTTGCAATCCAAAGACTGAAATTAAAACACTACTGGCAAGGAAATAAATCAGGTGAATAAATGAATCCCATAGATCTCTGCGGTAAGTAATACAATAATTAAGGACTCACAAGGGATAGCGAACGAGTTTGCAAAATACTATACATCTTTATACAATCTAGATAAGGATAAAAAATACACCACAACCGACCATAGAGAACATTAAAAAAAATTATAAAAGATGCCAAACTACCCACTATATCTAAACATCAAGAATAACTCCTTACCCAGCCAATTACAACAGAAGAAATTGAAAAAATAATCTCCTCCTTAAAATCAAATAAATCCCCTGGACCTGATAGCCTAACTAACAATTTCTATAAGAAATACAAATCTCACATTACCCCATATCTCTTTAACGATATCTCACACATAGGTAAATTTCCAGCAGAAATGTTGGAAGCTATCATAGTTACCCTTCCTAAACCAGAGAAACCTCCCACAACCCGACAAATTTCAGACCTATTTCCCTACATAATACAGATCTAAAAATGTACGCAAAAATCCTATCATATAGATTAGCAGATATTGTCCCATCCCCAGTAATGAATAAAAGTTAGTAGAACAGCACTCGGCACAATCCCAAGGGGTGGCAGCAAACACAGCCAATACGGGGCAGTGGTGGTACCTGTAGTGGGCTCCACGACACACAATCCTTATGTAGTGGCTGTCACAGTTGCTCCCGCGATCCCTGTCTTGGATCACGGACGCACCCGTGCCTCTCCATGGTCCAGTGGCCGGCCTCACTTACCTCCCCCGGCTCCAGCGGCGTCCTCTGCAGCTCCCGCGGCTCGGCGTGCACGTCCCTGTCCCCTAGGGCGAGCGTGCGCTGGCTCGCTAAGATTTAAAGGGCCAGCGCGCTGGTCTGATACAAATTCCATCCTCTTCCTTTTACCCTTGCTGGATCTTCAAACTCCCCTGAAGAGAAAGTTCCCGTTATTCTGGCGTTTCTGTTATTCCTGCGTTCCAGTTATTCCTGCGTTCCTGTGATTCCTGCGTTCCTGTGATTCCTGCGTTCCTGTGTGCCAGCCCGTCCCTGTGGTCCTGCTTTCCTGTGTGCCAGTCCGTCCCTGTGGTCCTTCGTTCCTGTGTGCCAGCTCCTGCGATTCTTGATGTGAGTCCTGGTGTGCCTTCCTGTGCTATTCTTCTGCTGTCACTCTGGGTACAGACTGTCTCCTGTGTTACTACTTTGGCAGCCAACGCGGGCTAGTCGCACCTGTGGAACAACCTGGTAGTATCCCGCCGCAGCAAGTCCATCCCGCTTTGCGGCGGGCTCTGGTAAACACCGGGTTCCACTTAGAATCCGGTCCGATGTCGGCTAGAACCACCTCCCACGGTGGTCCAGAGGGTCCACAGACTCCCAGTCATGACAGTAGGATCCAGCAGATTGCTGCCCAAGGAGAACTTTTAGGCCAAGTCGCTTCCACTCTTCAAAAGCTGCTTGACTCCTGGCTTCAGCATCAAGTCCCGGTGACTACTCCGGCAGCAGTTTCAGCGACTACTTCTGCGACTTCACCTGTCATCCCGACTTGTCCATCGGCACCAGAGCCTAGGATGAGTCTCTCTATGCCTAACAAATATGATGGCGATCCCAAACAGTGCAGAGGATTCATCACCTTGTGCTCGCTGCATATTGAACTAATGTCATCTCAGTTGGTCAGCGAGTGTTCCAAGGTGGCGTTCATCATCAGCCTCCTCACCGGGAAGGCCCTGGCCTGGGCTACTCTTCTGTGGGACAGGAACGATCCAGATACGGCCACCCTTACCAACTTCCTGGCAGAGTTCCGGTGAGTGTTTGAGGGACCAGCACGAGCCTCATCTGCGGAAACATATTACAACAAAGTTTCCCCTTCCAAAAAGGGGGAGGGGAAATGTATTTATGGACCCCGTTAGTATGTACTCCAATGGTGGCTGGGTAATTAAATTACTCAATTCAAACTCCAAAAAGTCGCACGGCCAGCGACCACAAATACCCTTTAGCCACCAGGGTTAAGTAGTAAAACTCAACTTTTATTAATTTTTATCTTAAGATTTCATAGATAACGAAAACACTATTAAAATTGACAGACAGATAGTAGGGAAGGGTCAATGAGGTAGAATTCTACTAGGATGCTTCATACAGACTATAGTATAGAATATAACATCTTCCTATGGGGAGATTGATCAGTTCTCACTCAAAGGTGTTATATGTCACTGTGGTAAAAAGATTGTTTGTAGAAGCCACCTAGTTTATTCCTATGTAGCGGGTTGCCTCATTTCAGGCCCCTCAATATTTCTAGTTGGCCCTCACTAGACTGTATATTATTCATTGCCCTATCCTATATATTGTCCGCTGCTCAATTAAGTTTGAATCATCTGCGGAAACAGCACTACTGAACCTACGCCAAGAGCCTCACCGTGGGAATAATAGTGTCCAGTTCCGCACCTTGACATCTGAACGAGGCGGCCTTTTGTGCAACTTTTAAGAACTGCCGACTACTTTGAGTGGTCTTATCACCTTGGCCACCCGGATTGATGTGCGGTTCTTGGAATGAGCTGAAGAGTTGCGGCACGAGCGACCTCTAGTCTGGCTTCCACGTCTGCCACAGTTGGCTCTGGTTTTCCAGAAGCAGTTACAGCCTCCTGTCACTCAGTCTGCTGGTGAACCTATGCAGGTTGACAGAGCTCGACTTACGCCTGGGGAACGATCCAGACGTTTCCAAGAAAACCTTTGTCTGTACTGTGCCAGTCCCAAGCACCTCATCGGCCCTTGTATAGTGTGTCCGGGAATGTCCGGGAAACGCCAACACTTAGGGCTTGTGGGAGAGGAGTCCCTGAGTGAATTCAGCTTCTCCACGTCTGATTATTCCAGTGCTCCTCTGTGTCGGCACCGGTGTCCCCGTGCAGGTCTGAGCATTCCTGGATTCCGGTTCGACAGGGAACTTTGTGGATGCCGCTCTCATTTCCCGGCATCACATTCTGGTGGTCCCCTTCAAGTCTCCCCTCGTAATCTCCTCTATAAGCGAACAGCTTCTTTCCGATCCGGTTCGGTACCGCACGTAACCTATCTGACTTCAGGTTGTAGCCCTACATCAAGAAAATTTGGTCTTCTATGTCCTGCCTCGCTCCAGATCAGCTCTTCTTCTGGGTCTTCCTTGGCTTCAGCTACATTCCCCGGTTCTCAATTGGAAGACAGGTGAGATCCTGCGTTGGAGTCCTGAATGCCAATCCCGATGTATGGTGGCCCAACTTCCGGTCTTATCCTCTACTGTGTCTTCCAGGTCTCTGGAGGGTCTGCCAGCTTGTTACCGGGACTTTTCTGACGTTTTTTGTAAGAAACAAGCGGAGACCTTGCCACAACATCGTCCCTATGATTGCCCTGTGGATCTGGCACCACTCCTCCCAGAGGTCGAGTATATCCGCTTTCGGTTCCAGATACGGCTGCCATGTCTGAATACATCAAGAGAACCTGCAGAGGGGTTTCATATGCAAATCCTCCCCCCCGGCTGGTGCAGGTATTTTCTTTGTCACCTAGAAGGACGGCTCCTTACGTCCCTGTATAGATTATTGAGGGCTGAACAAGATCACAGTTAAAAATCGCTACCCTCTGCCATTGATTACAGAACTTTTTGATCACCTACGCGGTTCCAGGGTGTTCTCATAGCTGGATCTTCGGGGTGCATACAATCTCATCCGGATCCGCAAAGGTAACGAGTGGAAGATGGCATTTAATACCCATGACGGGCATTTTGAATATTTAGTAATGCCTTTCAGACTGTGTAACGCCCCTGCCATTTTTCAAGAATTTGTGAATGACATTTTCCGGGATCTTCTCTACACGTGTATCGTGGTCTACCTGGGTGACATTTTGGTATACTCTCCAGATCTTGAATTCCATCAGACACACATACGTCAAGTTCTTGGTCGACTTCGTGCCAACAGTCTGTACACCAAACTGGAGAAATGCCAGTTTCACCAGCACAGTCTTCCATTCCTTGGTTACATAATTTACGATAGAGGCCTTCAGATCGATTCTGCAAAACTGTGTGCTGTTCTTCAGTGGCCACACCCAGAAGGCCGCCGAGCCATACAGAGGTTCCTGGGGTTTGCGAATTATTATTGACAGTTCATTCCCCACTTCTCCACTGTCATGGCTCCCATTGTGGCACTCACTAAGAAGGGTGCCAATCCACGTGCCTGGTCTCCTACAGCTGAAGAGGCCTTCCCCAAGCTGAAGTCCGCATTTGCCTCGGCACCAGTCCTCTCTAGGCCTGATACCAACAAGCCTTTTTATCTTGAGGTGGATGCATGTCCCGTAGGATTGGAGACAGAGAGCTGTTGGCCATCAAGCTTGCGCTAGAAGAATGGCGGTATCTTCTGGAAGGTGCCCTCCATCCCATGAGTGTGTACACTGACCACAAAAACTTGTTATACCTCCAGACAGCCCAGCCCCTGAATCCTAGGCAAGCCCGGTGGTCTTTGTTCTTTTCCTGTTTCAACCTGCTGATCCATTTTCGTCCGGCGGGCAAGAATGTCAAGGTTGATGCCCTGTCCCAGGCTTCGGATGTTGTTGGAAAAGAACCAGCTCCTCGACACATAATTTCTCCGAACCAGCTTGTTGTTGCGGCTCCAGTGGATCTTCGGCAGCTACCTCCCGGCAAGACGTATGTTAGACCTGCTCTCCGGAAGAGAATTTTATCTTGGGGACATTCTTCTTGTGTGGCTCTGCATCCTGGGGTGCAACGCACCGTGGCCCTCATCTCCCGCTACTACTGGTGGCCAAACCTGGTCAAAGATGTTTGGGAGTTTGCTCCTCCTGTGCCCGCAACAAAGCCTCCTGTCTTAAACCGGCTGGACTGCTACTGCCGTTGCCGATGCCCAGTCGCCAGTGGTCCCATGTGGCAATGGACTTTGTCACCAATCTGCCTGTCTCCTCGGGCAGTACTGTCATCTGGGTGGTAACGAACCGGTTTTCAAAGATGTCCCATTTTATTCCTCTTCCAGGTCTTCCGTCTTCACCACAGCTTGCCAGTCTATATTTCAAACACATCTTCCGACTGCATGGACTTCCGCTACACATCGTGTCCGATGGAGGAGTCCAGTTTGTATCAAAATTCTGGCGTTCCTTATGTAAACAACTGCAGGTCAATCTTGATTTTTCCTCTGCCTACCATCTGCAGTCTAATGGTCAAGTGGAGAGGGGGAACCAGACTTTGGGCTGCTACCTCCATCACTTCGTTTCAGCCCATCAGGACAACTCGGCTGACCTGCTACCTTGGGCTGAGTTCTCCTACAGTTCCCTGCACTCTGGTCTACCGGCTCAGCTCCGTTCTTTGTGGTCTATGGACGTATTCCTCGCCCGCCTCTCCCGTTGTCTACTCCCTCCAATGTCCCTGCGGTAGAAGAATTGGTGCAGGACCTCAAGTCTATTTGGGACCAGACCAGCCAGTCTCGTCTACGAGCTAGTGGCCTACAAGCTCCGCCTCCCTCCATCTATGCGCATCCTGAACTCCTTCCATGTCTCCCTCCTGAAGCCAGTTGTGCTGAACCGCTTCTCCCAGCAACCCCCTCCTCCGGCTCCTGAGGCGGATTCCCCAGATGTCTATGAAGTTAAGGAGGTTCTGGACATGAAGATCGTAAGGGGTAAGTGGTTCTTTCTTGTAGACTGGAAGGGGTTCATGCCTGTGGAGAGATTTTGGGAGCCAAAAGAGAACATTTTGGAGCGGGGAGAAGAGGGGGAGGCCGAAGGGGGTGGGGTACTGTCACGGGTGCTCCCGTGATCCCTGTCTCACTTACCTCCCCCAGCTCCAGCGGCGTCCTCTGCAGCTCCCACGGCTTGGCGCACGCATCCCCGTCCCCTAGGCATGGCAGAAAAATTCCCATGCATTTTAAATGCTCCCATAAATAAGCTAGCTACCATTAACCACAATCAATGCATTACCCATATACAAAAAGATATCCAAAACTTTTCCTCCTACCCAATCTTTTGGTTAGGGAGAATTGCAGCAATAAAAATGCTAACTTTACCCCAAACTCTCTATTATTTCCGAAATCTACCCATTCCCATTTCCACCTCAACAATCAAACGCATCCAACAAATCATTGTGCCACTCTCTGACCTCCTGCTGCTGCTGGCACCTCCACACTTTGTCATTGTGCCACTATGTTGCCTACCAGGTTGCTGCCAGTTCCAGAAT
Organism: Engystomops pustulosus; assembly: GCA_019512145.1. Classification (NCBI taxonomy): domain Eukaryota; kingdom Metazoa; phylum Chordata; class Amphibia; order Anura; family Leptodactylidae; genus Engystomops; species Engystomops pustulosus. Next base: position 228,383,142 of record CM033641.1, on the reverse strand, counting down.
TTGTCACTGTGCCACTCTATGACCTCCTGCTGCCACCTCCACACTCTGTCATTGTGCCACACTGTGGCCTACCATGTTGCTGCCACCTCCAGAATTTGTCATCATGCCACTCTCTGACCTCATGCTGCTGCTGCTTCTGCTGCCACCTCTACACTTTGTCATTGTGCCACTCTCTGACCTCCTGCCACTGCCACCTCCACACTTTGTCATTGTGCCACTATGTGGCCTACCAGGGAGGTGCAAGCTCCAGAATTTTTCATTGTGCCACCCTCTTGCCTTGTGCTGCTGCCACCTCCACACCCAGTCATTGTGCCACACTGTGGCCTACCATGTTGCTGCCACCTAAAGAATTTGTCATCGTGCCACTCTGACCTCATGCTGCTGCTTCTACTGCCACCTCTACACTTTGTCATTGTGCCACTCTCTGACCTCATGCTGCTCCTATCACCTCCAGAATTTGTCATTGTGCCACTCTCTGACCTCATGCTGCTGCTTCTGCCACCTTTGCAGTTCTTTTTTGGCGAAGACATAAGATTTTCAGGGAAATTGTCATGAATGATAGATGTGGCGTTTCTAATCTTCAAATTTAAATGGCGCTGCTAGGCCGGCAGGGGCAAGCATGCTTGTAATGGCCACCCTGAAAGCAGACGCTTCTAGCGCCATGTCCATGCACGGAGCAAGGCTCACACTCTAGACGAGCTCCAGGGCATCAGCCTCCACGGCACGTCACCTGGCTGAGCAATCGGAGCATGTCGGCAGAGGAGCACCCTCGCCAGTTGCACTTTCTGGCATGCTCCGGTCACAGCTCCACACATGAAAGTCCTGCGTTCCTTCACTGTGGCGAAGCTCTCTTTCACACCATCTCAGCCTGGCTTGCAACAGCACCTCGACCCGGTCGTGGGAGCATGCCACCAGAGGCACACTCTCACCCGCCTCACATTACGCCATCCATCGGTCACACTTCCACACATGAAAGTCTCCAGTCTCAGCTGCACACCTGCCCTCTCACACCATGGTCTCCACTCCAGGGTTCTCAATACCCCGTTAAATTCACTGTGTAAGTCCATTGATTTCAACCGTTACTTTGCCAAAATCACACAGGGCTCGTGGAGACCTTTTCAGCAGTGGTTTAGCAAATAAGCCCCCTTCCTGGTTCTTTGCTACTTTCACACCCCTGGGAGCTCCCTGGACCTCACGGCCAGGAACCACTTACACGAGGGCAGCTAGGGGAGGGTGGTTTTGCAGGTCCTGGACAAAATCCCACACTTTGCAATTTTCTTCACTCGCGGTCATCTCCATACAATGGAGCAAGGCATCGGGAGCTCCCTGAACCTTGCAGCCGGGAACCACTTCCATGAGGACAGCCAGGGGAGGGTGGTTTTGCCGGTCACCATCGCAAATGCTCCAAAGACGTCCCTCAGGGCATAGCTGGTCCTAGGGATCCAAAGCAAGCCACAGGGCCATGTCACTTACCGGACCTTACCTCCACGTGTGGCCAGAGACCACTTCCATGAGACCGGCTAGGTCTCCTGGGAGCTCCCACTGGAGTCCCATTGAAGTTTTCCCTACTTCCATGGGACATGTATCTAACAAGGTCTTACCACCAAGAGCGGCTGGGGACCACTTCCTGGGAGCTTCCGCTGACACTCTGTGGATGTAGTCACCACTTTTCAGGGAAATTGTAATGAATGCTGTATGTGGGGTCTCTAATCTTCAAATTTAAATTAAAATTTCAAATTCATTTCAGACTTCATCATTGTGCCACATTGTGGCCTACCATGTTGCTGCCACCTGCTTTTATTGTTGCCACCTCCACCACTCTATGATGTCGCCACTACATTTCGTTTTCCCCTTCATTTCATCTGTCAGAAGGAATGAAAAGCTTCAGGATGGATAGCCAAAAGCAGGAGTGGATACAGAACACAGAGGACATGCAAATATCCCATTTACTGGACATCTCTGTTTTGGATCAACTCCTGTTTGTTTTTGGCTTTAGCAATACTGATGGATTATTGACTTATTTGAAAGCAGACACTGATGAAAAGAAGGAAACAGTGATCAGTGACGTCAGTGCAAAATTACTACCGACACCCTCTCCACTCTTTTGGAGGGTTTCTACATGTATCAGCGTTTAACAGAACAGGTTCTGTGCAAACAGTGCTCTCTTTGATGTTATAGTGGGTTCTTGGCCCTCACCTCAGCCCTATTGAGCTGGCACAGATGGTACCTTGTCAGGCTGTGTTCCCGCTTCACTTATTTGGTCAAGTTAGCCCCTGTAGGTGCCCATGGAATTGACGAGTGAAGCAATTCTAAGAGCGGCACGTGCCATGTGAGTGTCATACTAAAATACAGCATTGTTTGAAGACCAAACCACGCTCCCTATGCATATTTGAGTATGGCACAATATTCTAAAACACCTTAAAGGCTCTCTGCAGCCAGGAAATACCTATTTTTTAACGTGATTCGGCATGATTCGATTCAGGTGGAATCAAATTTTTACAATATATTCGGCGAATCGGGTTGAACTGAATTTCAACAAATTCACCCATCAATAATTATTATTATATACATGACACACAAAAGGTGACATTACAACAGTGTGTACTTCGGGCTTCCATCTGTATCCTTGCCGCTAAGTTACCAATTCATGCTCTGCCCTGGAAGGAAATGTGCATGCATGTAATGACCCCAATACTTCCAGTGAATCTACTTTCACTTCCAGACTTGCGTTGTAACACGCTGACTTTGTGTCATATGGGATGGGGGATCATATTTAAGGTGACATGAGAATGCATATGGTTACTTACCCCTCAGGAAGTCGTCTTTGACGACGATACGCACGTGGAGCCTCCCACCCTTGTTCGTGTCCTTCCACCTCAGAGTATGCCAGCCTAATAGGAGCGTAGCTTGATTTTCTGTCACACAAATTAATTGTGACAGGTTTTGTATGTACTTGGCTGACAATGATTGTCACATTTGACTGGCTATTTGTGATTTCAATACAGGTTAATGCATATTATCAAGCCTTTTTGTAAGTGAGGTTTGCACTTTGCCTTTTTATTTTACCACAAATATATAAATGTCCAAAAGTTTAGTACAGTCATTCTAATGGTGTAAGTTACTTATTGACATCATATAAATATACATATTTTATTTAAATATTGTATTGTTGCTTACAGCAATAACATTATTTAACAGTGGCCTCTGGGATTATACATTTATTAATAGTCTCCTAAGTCATAATATTGCAGGTAAATTATGTGTGACCATTCCTATATATATGTAGTATGAAACACAAATATCAGCCTTCTCAGTGATGATCAGCCTTCAGAATGATTCATGATGGTGAGTAGTTTCTTAATAAATTGATTGTTTGAAGGCTTCAGTGACCATGCAACAGCTTTATAATGTTGTTCAGTAAAACTCTTTAATGGAGCTACCGTTTCTTTTTCGCTCATTGATTTTGACATTCAGTGCATTAAATTTTATATTTTATGGAACGGGGTTCCTGAAACAGGCCGGAGCACAGAGAGGATTAAGGTACAGGTACAGGGTTCTGGCTCAAAGATGATGTCTCTCTCACAGTCCATCTCAATGACAAAGCCAGAAAGAAAGGAACCAGCTCAGACTGTTCTAATTTTCAGTGCTCATACAAATGTATGCAATGCATGCATGTAAACCCTAATGTGGAGAAAAATCTATCATTTTTGCATCGCCGTCTTCCAAGTGGCATAACATTTTAAATTTTTTTGCTATAGAGCTGGTTGATCAGTTGTTTTTTGCAGAACAAGTTGTATTTTGCAACAGTATCATTCTGGAGTGCAAATGTTTTTTGATCACTTTTTATTACATTTTTTGTGGGATACAATAGGTAAAAATCATACATTTTGGCGGGTTTTTAACTGTTTGTTTTTTAACGGGGTTCATTGTGCAGGTTCAGTAATAATTTACCTTTATTCTACAATTTGTTATGGACGGTGATGCTAAATGCTTGTGTTATGATTTAGACTTTTTTTTATCATTATATGTCTTTTTATTTGTTATAGGGCTTATGGGCATTTTTATTGAGTTATTACTTTATTTTTTATTGAATAACATTTTTTGACCTTTTTTTACTGTTTCCACCATGGGACATGAACAAGCAATCATCTGATTGCCTGTTCATGATAATACTCTGCAATACTAATATCTTGCAGGGTATTAGCAGTGTTAGCCTATGCACAAGCATAGGCTGACACTGTGCCTCTAAGAGGACGTAATCGAAGCCATCTTTCAGGTACTGCCAGCAGGCAGCTCTGGGGTCCTGATCGGTTCACAGGGCTGCCATAGCAACGATTGGCACCCCCCGATGATGGCACGGGGATGCAGGGGCGATTGTGAGGGAAAGACCCCCTAGAAGGCAGTTTAAATGCAGGGATCGGAACCCACTCCCGATGTGACCGATGAGCGCTAAGTCACTGCTCTCAGCGTCTGATATATCGGGCACTGAGCACCAAGAGGTTAAAGTACCAATGTCAACTGGATCCCCCCTATGAATAATGATCCCTGTGTATCCCCTTACTGTATTAAAGTCTCCTGAGTATGCCAAAAAGGAATATGTCATCATTCCATCTGTGTCAGGATGCTGCTTCCCTATGGTTATTTATTTTATAGTAGATCAATTATCTTATAACATGACATTTTAGGACTAAGCTTGTTTTTCTTGGTTTCAGCTGTATCCAGTGAAATGAAAAGTCTTTCCCTGAACAGAAGCATTATAAATGAATTCATCTTAGTGGGATTTTCCATCCCATCACATTACATTCCTTTAATATTTTTTATATTCTTTTTGTCCTATTTATTTACCATGGCAGGAAATGTTTTCATTCTTGTGTTGTATTTCAGTAATGAGAGCCTTCAGAAGCCGATGTACTTCTTTATCTGTAATTTAGCCATTTTAGACATCATTTTTATCAATGTTATTGTACCAGTTCTCTTAAAGGGAGTTATCAATCAATCAAACCGACTATCAGTAGCTGCCTGTCTATCACAGGGTTACTTATACTTTTTGGTGGGAACGACTCAGTTTTTCTTGCTTGATGCAATGTGTATTGACCGATATTTAGCCATATGTCACCCACTGCATTACCCAACTATAATGCATAAGAAAACATGTGCTTGGCTTGTTACAGGAGCATGGATGAGTTCTTTTGTCTCTCACCTTGCACCTTCATTTTTCATTCTACACCTTTCCTTCTGCAATAATGAGATAAATCATTTCTTCTGTGATGCAGGACCAGTTGTACGGAATGCATGCACAGACACAACTTCACTTCAACTTTTCATGTTCCTTAGCTCTTGTTCATTATTTATTTCGTTCTTTATTGCCACACTATCATATATATTTATTTTATCAGCCATCTCTAAAATTAAGTCAGTAGAAGGAAGAAAAAGGGTTTTCTCCACTTGTTCTTCACATGCACTTGTAGTTACTATTGTATATGGGAGCTGCATGTTCATGTATGTAAAGCCTGTTCAATATCAAGGTGTGGATGAGTATGATAAAACTGTGGCCATTCTCAACACAGTGGTGGTTCCTTTATTTAATCCCTACATTTACACATTGAGAAACAACGTTATATGGAATATAATAAAATTAAGGCCAATGAGAATAACATGTTTTATTTAACTTTGAGTTTAGTTAACTATAGAAAACAATAATGTAGAATGATCGCAGTCGGACCCAGCCCCTGTACCTGAGGCAACCTAAAGAGTTCCTTGCCAAATAAAAGGCTTATATTTGCTTCTAAGTAGGTTGTACGATACTATTGTGGTTATCAACAGTCAAAGTGAAAGCCCAATTTAAGCTAATGCCATCTTTTTAAACATTTTCTGTGCATTGGATGTGCTTAGAACAGGTATCAATGCTCCTTTTCATCAAGTACCAAAGACTCCCTCAAAATGTAATTCTAACAATGATAATTCTTTATTTATATAGTGCCTAAGGTGAAGGTAAGTCTTGCAGCACCAGTTCTACAAACGGGTAGGATCTTTGCCTGATCAATGAATTATGCTTACAATATGTGAATATAGTTTGAGAAGCTCTGAGGTCTGTAAAAGACCCCAATATTTAATACGCTCTGATTACTACCTGATGAATACAATTCTATACAGCCCATGATTTCTGGGTATTCTGACCTGCTGCATGATGATACCATAACATGAATGCTATTTTCATTATGCTGCCCACAACAATGGTTTTTGCATCACCATCATGCACCTTAATTATTTAACCCAGAGTTATCTTCGGCCAAAAGTTGATGGTAGGTTAAATTATGCATTAGATGTTTTACAATTCTTTTACTGGAGCTTTTAAAGTCCATGCAACAATCATTTGGCATTTTTCTAATGTTTTTTGTACCTCAAGGCTACAGTTACTCGGCCGCATGGGGGACATAGATACGGGCGGCGTCTATATGCCGTATATACGTTACCCGTAAAAGGCAATGGGAGCACAACAACCTTCAGTACCCAGTAGAAAGATAGGACATATGATATCCTATCTTTCCGTGTAATACAGCGGCGTGCACCATACATTGCTGTGGAGGGGGGAGGGGATGAGAATTTCTCACCCCCTCATCCGAGCACCGATGTGTGCCCACCATGCTACATTACAGCGGGCACAGTGTCGTGTAACTGTCGCCTTAGTTCAAAGAACAATAAGAACTTTTATTGGGGAAACATGGTCATTGGTTCTTCATCAAGGCCCAGAGATCTCCAGAATGTGGTTATTGCCTTTAGTTGCTGAATAAGATTTTTTGCTTCACAAGTGAATTAATTCTATTAGTTTTTATATGCTAGCATTTAAGAAAATAATGCCCCCTTATATTTTTTAATAGTTAAGAGCAGTTATTTACTATCCTAGGCAATGCAGGATGCTAAAGCTATTACTATATTAATAAATGAATGATTGCTTCTGTCCCATATGTTAATCATTAACCCCTTAACGACGCCCATCGTAATAGTATGCCACGCTTCAGGTGTGTGTACATGCAGAGGGCTCACAGGCTGAGCCCTCTCCATAATCGGAAAATCCTTGGTGCATATTGTAGCAAAGACTTACCTGCACCGATAGCACCGATCACGGGTGTCATCCCGTCGGTCACCACTGGCAAAGCTACAAGCAGCTTCAAAAAGATGGCGGCAATCAATCACCATGACAGCTTCAGGTCTTCCGAAGACCCGAGGCTCTCTCTTTTTCTTTATCAATCTTGTTTATTGATAGGCAAATACAGGTAACAATTGTAGTACACTTACTGGGTAGTTACATGTATGCATAGGGTACAAGTTATGTAATACATCATATAGTTTGTTAGAGAGTTACATCAGTTTGTACATGCATAATCTTATAACACTGTAGTGTCTACGAACAGTAGTTAACTAGATTATTGTTTAACAGAAGCTAAAGTGGGGTAAGTAAGTTAGAAGGAAGATACGTTATTGGTGAGAGGGAGCGGGTAGGTGAGGTTGGGGAAGGGTAGGGGGATTCCAGGTTTCATTGAGGAAAACACTACCCCCATCCAGCGAGGAACACTACCCCCATCCAGCGAGGAACACTACCCCCATCCAGTGAGGAACACTACCCCCATCCAGGGGCAATATGAAGTATTGTTGAATTCGGCAGGGGGTGTGTAGGGGAAAGTGTATGTTGTAGGGTGGAGGGTGGGTGCACTGAACAGCAAATCTACATGGAACCAGGCAGGTGAATTTACCATCAAATCATCACAAATGACACAAGTCTGTGGCCACACACACACATACATATATACATATATATACTGCCCATGGTCTGGAGCTCTGGGCACCTGTGCCTTGCTGTCAGTGAGGGCTGTCTAGTGCACCCCAGGGTCACTGGCAGCATGGCACAGTGACAAGAGATCTAGACCAGGGGCAGAATATATGTGGCCACAGACATGTGTCATACAGGGCAGTTTGGTACACTAAACAATAAGCACCTATAGTTGTTCAGTGTCCCAAAGCTGCCTGCCTGCTGCCTGTGTAATATGCAGTAAATGGTCGGCACTCGGCTCCTTTCCCTCGTGCACGTGGATACACTTTAACAGTATAAAAAATGAAAAAATCCCGGCACCTCGAGGTGAAAGCAAAATTCCTCCTTTTATTTTCGGAGCATGTAACCAGCAGCAGGAGCCCACAGAGTGGCACAATGATATAGTGTGAAGGTGGCATCAGCAGCAGGAGCCCACAGAGTGGCACAATGATATAGTGTGGAGGTGGCATCATCAGCAGCAGCAGGAGCCCGCAGAGTGGCACAATGATATAGTGTGGAGGTGGCATCAGCAGCAGCAGGAGCCCACAGAGTGGCACAATGATATAGTGTGAAGGTGGCATCAGCAGCAGGAGCCCACAGAGTGGCACAATTATATAGTGTGAAGGTGGCATCAGCAGCAGCAGGAGCCCACAGAGTGGCACAATGATATAGTGTGGAGGTGGCGTCAGCAGCAGCAGCAGGAGCCCACAGAGTGGCACAATGATATAATGTGAAGGTAGCATCAGCAGCAGCAGGAGCCCACAGAGTGGCACAATGATATAGAGTGGAGGTGGCGTCAGCAGCAGGAGCCCACAGAGTGGCACAATGATATAGTGTGGAGGTGGCGTCAGCAGCAGCAGCAGGAGCCCACAGAGTGGCACAATGATATAGTGTGGAGGTGGCTTTAGCAGCAGCAGCAGGAGCCCACAGAGTGGCACAATGATATAGTGTGGAGGTGGCGTCAGCAGCAGCAGGAGCCCACAGAGTGGCACAATGATATAAGACACTACAGTGTTATAAGATTATGCATGTACAAACTGATGTACATGCATAATCTTATAACACTGTAGTGTCTACGAACAGTAGTTAACTAGATTATTGTTTAACAGAAGCTAAAGTGGGGTAAGTAAGTTAGAAGGAAGATACGTTATTGGTGAGAGGGAGCGGGTAGGTGAGGTTGGGGAAGGGTAGGGGGATTCCAGGTTTCATTGAGGAAAATGGTTTAGCAAATGTATGTTGTGGTATTGTTGGTTAGTCGGGGAGTGTTGTGATTGATGTAGAATTCTGAAACGTTCTCCATTGGGACCAGGTTTGCAGATGTTTATCATTTGACTTGTGGTTTTCTGCTGTGAGTTCTTCCATTTTCTGGAGGAGGAGGATTTCTTGGAACCATTCTGTGATGGTTGGTACTCTGGAGGATTTCCAGGATCAGCGTGCGAGCTGCTGTCAGCAGGAAACTCAAGAGCTTGGCTGTTTTGTTGTCTAATTGAGTGGGAAAAATAGAAAGCAGTAGTACGGATGGGTCGTTTGGGATTTTATAATCCAGGATATCTGAGGATATTTTACATACTTGGTTCCAAAAGGTTTGGATCAGGGGGCATTGCCACCAGATATGAGTCATTGTACCTTCCATCTGATTACACCTCCAGCATTTGTCAGAGCAGGAGGGATAAATTTTGTGGAGTTTGGTCGGGACCCAATACCATCTAGAAATAATTTTGAAATTTGTCTCTTGGGATTTAACTGCTGGTGATAATTTGTGAGTGCGGTGGAGAGCTCTGGACCAGTCATCACTGGTGAATGTGGTGTTAAGTTCCTTCTCCCATGATTTTGTGTATGGGATGTGAGAATTTGACCAGTTGTCCAGTAGCAGGTTGTATATTGCTGATATCGAATGCGGCATTGGGGAGGATGAGAGGCAGAGCTCTTCAAAGGGTGTCAAGTCCCTGTGCAGATTAAGTTTTGATTTGTGTCTGTTGTAGAAGTTTGTGAGCTGCATGTATTCCCATTTGGTTTTGGGCAAAGATGATGTGCTTACGTTGAGATCCTCTAGTGGGATTAGTGTCGAGGGATTTAAGACTGATTTAAACCTGAGGGGTTTGTCTTGTGTTCTCATTGGTAGTAAGAAGTCATGTGCAAGACCTGGTGGGAAGTCTGGGTTGTCTGTGATTGGGGTGGGAGGGCCATAGGGTTCTGTCAGTTTGTTCGTATCTGGGGGTCTATTTATCGTCTTCATTGTTTGAGCTGCTGTGATGGGGAGATTGTTTAAGTGGTGCGGTGTGAGGAGTGAGTGTGAAGACCAGGGTATTCCTGCCAGAGGGAAAGGAGAAAGTTGGTTTTCAATCTTAACCCATAGTTTGGAATCTTGGTGGAACCAATCTAGAACTCGGGAAAGGTTTACTGCGTAGAAGTAACCCTTGACATCCGGGAGACCAAGACCTCCTTGTAGTTTCCTAAGTACCAGTATAATTTTGGCTAGTCTGGGGGACGATGAGAACCAAATGAATCTGTTAATCAGAGATGTAAGTTTGTTAAAGAACAATTTGGGGAGGGCTATTGGGATTGTTTGAAATAGATAGAGTAGTTTTGGAAGGACTGTCATCTTTATGCAGTTTATTCTCCCTATCCAGGAGATCTTTTTATTTCCCCATTTTGTGAGATTGTTTTGGAGAGAGATCAGGAAGTTTTTATGATTATGTGCATATATGGCGTCTACACCAGAGGCGATCTGGACGCCCAGGTAAGGGATGGAGTCCTTTTTCCATGTGAACGGGTATTTCTTTTGCAGTGAGTTCGTAATGGTGTCGTGTAATCCAAAACCTATTGCGGTGCTTTTGGTCATGTTAACTTTGTGGTTGCTGAAATAGCCAAAGGTTTGTAGGACTTTCATTAAGTGTGGGAGTGATTTATCCGGGTCCGTTAGATAAATTAGCACATCGTCAGCGAAAGCTGAGCATTTGTAGGAGGTGCTCTTTATCTGTATACCGTGGATCTTTGGGTGGTTTCTAATGGATATCAGTAAGTGTTCGATAATTAGTGCGTAGAGGAGTGGGGAGAGGGGGCACCCTTGTCTGGTCCCTTTACTTATTGTGAATGGAGAGGAGTAAAGGCCGTTGACTCTGATTTGGGCTTTAGGGTGATTATATAGGGCTTTGATTTTGGAGAGCATGGTGTTTCTGATGCCTATCTGTTTAATTGTTGCTTCCAGGAATCCCCAGTCCACCCGGTCGAACGCCTTCTCTGCGTCCAGGGAGAGAACTAATAGTGGAGAGTCATTTTTTTGGGCGTGATGTATGAGAGAGAAAGTTTTTAGAGTATTATCTCTCGCTTCTCTTGTGGGTATGAACCCAACTTGGTCCGGGTGGACTAAGGACTCCAGCAAGCGGGAGAGGCGTTTTGCTAGTAGTTTGGCATATATTTTTGCGTCAGTGTTAATTAATGAAATGGGTTGGTAGCTTTGACATAGTTGTGGGTCTTTCCCTTCCTTGGGGATTATTGTGATGTGGGCATGTAAAAACGCTGGTTGGAATTGGACAGAGTCGGAAACCGTATTGAAAGTGTGTAACATGGGGGGTGTTATTTCATCTACTAATGTTTTGTAAAATATGGCTGTAAATCCGTCTGGACCTGGGCTTTTGCCATTTGGGAGGGCTAGGATTACTTGTTGTTTTTCCTCTGAGGAGAAGGGAGCGTCTAATTGGTCCAGTTCCTCCTGAGATATGGATGGTAGTGCTGTCTCTTGTATGTATTGTGGTAAAGTTTTGAGGGGAGAGGGAGGAGTGAAGTTGGCGGAGGGAGGGGGGAGGTTGTACAGTTTTGAATAGTAATCCATGAACGATTTTGCTATATCCTCGGGTTTGTGAGCGGTGAGACCGGTATTTGTTTTGATTGATGATATATATGATGCAGCTTTTTTGTCTCTAAGGGCTCTGGCCAGGTATTTACCCGGTTTGTTACTCCACTCGTAGATTGAGCGTGAGCAAATCTGAAATAGTCTTTTTTGTTTGGCATCTAGTATGGTGTTGAGTTCGTGTCTGGCTAGTGTTAGTTCTCTTAGGGAAGCTAATTGGAGTGACTGTTTGTGTTTGTTTTCTAAGTTTTGGATGGTCGTTAAAAGGTTTTGCGTCTTGTGTTCTGTCATGCGCTTTAAGCGAGCTCCGTGTTTCATTAGGATTCCCCTAAGAGAGCCTTTTAGTGTTTCCCAGAGCGTGGTGGGACTTGATGTGTCTAGTGTGTGATCATTTTCAAACTTAGCGAATTGTTGTTTCAGTTCGTTTAGACAGATAGGATCTTTTAAGAGAGATTCGTTTAATCTCCAATTAAATGCGGGATGTTTTGGAGGGAGTAATGTTAGTGAGCAGTAAATAGGGGCATGGTCTGATAGGTAGGACAATCCTATTTTGGAGCTTTGGGCGGTGGTGAGAAGTTTATGATGTGATGTATATCTGCTATATGAGTTGTGGACTGTTGAGTAAAAAGTATAATCTTTGCTGTCTGGGTTTTGTAGCCTGAATATGTCACAGAGTTGCATTTTGTGTAGGGATGTTCTTATGTTGTTTATTTTATTGAAGGGGACGGAGGATTTGCCTGAGGAGGTGTCTAAGGTTTGGGTTAAGTGCTACATTAAAGTCTCCCACTAGGATTAATGAACCTCTAGAGAAGACACACAGCTCGTCTAGCATTTGTGTAATAAAGTTAGCCTGGTCTGAGTTCGGGGCGTATATATTGGCAATGGTGAATAGCGTGCCTTGTATTTCACACTTTAGAAAGATATATCTGGCGTGTTTATCCATTTTGGTTTCTTGCACTTTGCATTGAAACTTTTTGTGAAAAAAAATTGAGACACCCTTTGTTTTCCCTTCTGGGTTAGTGCAGTGGTAGGATGTTGGGTAGTACTTGTTTTTGATGTTCGGGGTATGATTTGTTTTGAAGTGTGTTTCTTGCACACAGAGAATATGAATTTTTTGTCTATGCATAGTGTAAAGAACCTTAGACCTTTTCTCGGGTTGGTTAAGGCCTTTTGAGTTGAAAGATGTTATTTTTAAAGATGAGGTCATTTTGTTTCAAACTAGGAATTGTTCTTTGCTTTATTTGGTTTAGTTGTGGTGAGTACCTGGACTTGGGAGCTAAGGATTTTAGGGAAGCTGGGGAAGGGCAGGAAAGGTGAAAACCGGACTTAGCTAGGGTAAGTCGGACAAATCTTGTTGAGAGTTGCGTTTATGCAATTTAAAGAACCGTAATGCCTTATTACGGTTAAGCCTATTGGGGGGTTGTGTCTAGGCTGTTTATTTGTTGTAGTGTTGGTTGAAATCTATAGGTTGTTAGTTATTTGTTATCAATTGTCATTTATCTGGGCCTGTGGGTAAAATACGGGATATGTACGATATATAATATAGAGTTTGTGCGTGGGGAAGCATGTGTGATATAGCACTTTGGATTAGGTATGGGGTTTTGTTAACAGCAGATAATACAAATATGTTATTAGAATGCAATTTGAGAGATCCCGGGTGAGATCACGAGCTCCTTGTCTGTATAGTTTAGGGTTGGAAGAACCCATTGGTAGGTGTTGTGATGTAATATGGGGAGCTCGCAAGGGCACCTAGGACCTCCCATGACAATAACAGTCAAATCAGAACAGACTGAACTTAATGGGAGAGAAAAAAGAGAGAATGATATGTAGCCATGTTTCTGTCTAGGACTTCAATTCAGGCCCAAATAGATATGGCTGACATCTTCTTATGCAATAAGGACATCAATAAAGACAACAATAAAGGTGGATCAGACAGGTCTTACTGCTTGTGGTTTGAGATTAGAGTTCCTTTAACTTTCTTGAAGTCTCTCTAATGATGGCATTCTTCGTTCTCTCTGTCTCTGCTGTCGCGGCGTGCCGTATCTGATGGAGGAATTGTGGTCTGTCTTGGATCTTGATCGCTGAAAGGGTCATCCCAGTTGGGGAGGGATATGCGTGGTAGATTTAATTCTTCCAAGAAGCTCGGCAGATCCTCTGGGTGGGTTAGAGTTGCTTGCTTGGTGCCATTTTTGGCATGGAGAGCAAAGGGGAACCCCCTCCTGTACTTGATGTTTCTATCTTGTAGGAGCGAGAGTAATGGGCGTAGCATGGCCCTCTGGCGTAGTGTTCTCCTAGATAAATCCGGGAAAAGGGTTATTATTGCTCCATCAAAGTCTATTTCCCCCTTGTTGCGTGCCTTTTGCAGGATTTGTTCTTTGATGGCATAGTAGTGAATTCGGCAGATTACATCTCGAGGTCTAGAGGGGTCTGAGCTTCTGGCTCCTAGATCTCTGTGAGCGCGGTCAAACTCTATTCGGTCGTTCCAGGAGGCTATTGAAGATGCCTGTGAGTGTGGGGATCAGGTCAGGTGCATGAGTCGCTTCTGGGAGACCTCTTATTCGGATGTTGTTCCGTCTGTTTCTGTTCTCCAGATCGTCTCCAGATCATCTGGGCCGCTAGGTGGCGCTGTTGGCTTTCTTGTGTGTTAGTAGCAGCTTGTAGCTCCAGGATTGTGGAGGAGATTTCTGTTCTGAATGATTCAAGCTCATCTACTCTTTCTTGTAGAGATGATACGTCAGACTGGACCTTTTGTAGGTCTTGGCGCCAGGCGCCTTTTAGGTCTGATGCTAATGTATCCATGTCCCTTTTTGAAGGAAGAAGTGCTAGAAGTGCCTGGAGTTCTGGATGGCTTCTCAGGGCTAGTGCTGCCTCTTCAGGAGGGGGGAGGCTGACCAGGACATCAGCATGCTCTGGCTGTGAGGCTGAAGGTCTCTGTGGGCTCTGAGGATTCTCAGGATATGGATTAGTGAAGTAATCAGGAGCCTCTTTTCTACCTGTAGCTTGGTTATGGGTATTTCTTTTGCTAGCCTGTGATGTTGCTGGGGACCCGAACAGGGTGCGTTTAGATGGGGGGCTGCTGCCTGAATCTCCCTTCCCCCCTGCTCCTTTCTTAGTGGAGTTATCTCCCTGGGTGTTATGTGGAGGGGCCATCTAGTCTCCTAGTCCCTGTGTGGCGTTGCGGGTGAGGGATCTGGTGACGGAGCGCTGGCCCTGAGCAGTGGCTATGAGATCCAGTGCAGGGGTTGGTGTGCTGGGTGGGAGCCTTGACTTTGTGTGGGCTCAGGGGCTGGTGGTGCAGGGGCTATTGCACTTACCCCGGTCCTGTCCTGCCCTGTTCTCCTTTCCTGGAGCTGCCGTTGGTCGGGGTGAGGGGTCCCGGTGCGGCTCCACGATCCTCTCTTCACAGCAGCGCGCTGTAGTTGTGAGCGCTGCTGCTCCTGAGTGCACTCCTGCTGATGTGAGCGCTCCTGTAGCTGGGTCCGTGAGCGCTGCTGTTGGGGTCTTTCCTGCCCGTGTGAGCGCTTCTGCATGCGCTCCTGCTGCTGTGTGCGCTCCTGCTGCTGATCCTGTGAGCGCTGATGGTGTGTGCGCTCTATCTGCTGAGCGCTCTCCTGATGCGCCCGATGTTGCTGCCAGCCGCGTGGTGTGAGCTGGCGGGAGCGGCTGCCCGTGGAGGGAGAGCGGTCCAGGAGCGGCTTAAAAAAGTTTGATATTGGGGTGCCTGATATCGGGGAGTGTTGTGTCCTCCTGGAGGTACGTCTGCCTCCTGCTTTCCCCATGCACAGTGTATTTTGTCTCCCTTTACCCGATGGCCCGGAGCGGAGCTCTCTTAGGTGCGTCCGTCCTGCATGGCGGTTAGACACGCCCCCCCCCCCCGGCTCTCTCTTTTTAACCCATTCATTACAATGTGCAATTTTACTGTAGTATGACATTAAATGATAGGATCAATCAGACAACCTAGGATTAAAGTCATTTAGGGGGGTCTTAAAAATAGTTAAAAAGTTAAAAAAAATTATAATAAAAAAACTTAAGTTCTGAAATCACTCCACCTTTACCAAGAACTGATATAAATATAAATAAACACTAAAAATCACATTAGGTTCCCTAAACACATTAGTTATGGCCATGTTCGAAAATGCCCAATCTATCAAAATATAATAAGGGTTTTTCACTGCGTTTAACCCCGTAACGGAAAATAGCACCCAAAGTCGAAAATGGCACTTTTTTGCCATTTTGAAAACTATTTATTGAAACTAATTCAATAAAAAGAGAATAAAAGAACATATAGTCCTAAAAATGGTAGCATTGAAAACTGCATCAATAGTCACACAAAAGAACATCACCCATAGCTCCGTACATCGAAGTATGAAAAAGTTGTTAGTGCCAGAAAATGGCAAAATAAAAAAAAATGTACATGAGGTTTTAATTTTTGTAAATGTATGAAAACATTATAAAACCTATACAAATTTGGTATCCCCGTGATTGTACCAACCCAAAGAATAAAGTAGACATGTAATTTGGAACGCACAGTGAAAGCCTTTGAATCCAAACCCACAAGAAAACATTGCAAATGTGTTTTTTCACAAGCCATCACAGAGCTCTATTTGTGTAAAACTAAAAAAGTTATAGATTTTTGAAGGTGGGGAGTGAAAAATGGAAATGAAAAAACAAAACAGGGCCAGGTCTAGAGATGGGCTAATTTGTTAAAATTCAGTTCGTCCTGATTTACCGAATTTTTCGAAAAAATTTGATTCAACCCAAGCGGAATCATGACGAATCACTTTAAAAAAAAGGTATTTCCTGCTTGCAGAGAGCCTGTAGGGTGTTGTAGAATGTTGTGTCATACTCAATTATGTATAGGTAGCGTGGTTTGGTCTTCAAACAATGCAGTGTTTTAGTATGACATGCGGATCTTAGAATCACTTCACTCTTCACTTACAGAGGCCAACTTCACCAAAAAAGCGAAGCAGGAGTGCAGCCTGACATGGTAACGTCTGTGTGAGCTTGAAAGGACTGAGATGAGGGCCAAGATCCAACTATAACATCAAAAAGTTCAATCTTTTTACACTGACGTCAGATGATTCCATAGATTACGACAGAACCTGTTCTGTTAAACGCGGATACATATAGAAACCACCCAAAAGAGTGTAGAGAGTGTCGGCAGTAATTCTGCATTGACGTCACTGATCATTTTCCCCTTCATTTCATCTGTCAATGTCCGCTTTCAATCGCTCAATAATCCATCATCAGTAGAAATGGGCGAATTTGTTAAAATTCAGTTCATCTCGTGTCGCAGAATTTTTTGAAAAAAATTTGATTCGACCCGAATCGAATCATGACTAGAGATGAGCGAGTATACTCGTCCGAGTATACTGCTCGGTCGAGTATTAGCATACTCGGACCGGCTCGTTACTCGGACGAGTATCTCGCCGGCTCGAGATCGAGCAGTAAATTAATAAAATAAATTGAATAAAAGTATTTTTATTGTAAAAAAAAAATATTACACATGTTTGCAGATGTTTTACTTGTAAGAACACATTGAAATAACACTATTCTTCACTTTCCAGGTGTTCGCGCGTGTCTCCCGCTAAGTTAGGAGATGTTCGGAACATCTGGAATGTGAAGAATAGTGTTCTTTCAATGTGTTCTGCACTTAAATGGTCCTGTATTCACTGTTTTTAATGTTTTAATTCTATTCTTCACTTTGCAGCTGTGCGCGCGTATCTCCGAACCTATCGGGAGACACGCGCGCACACCTGCAATGTGAAGAATAGAATTAAAACATTAAAAACAGTGAACACAGGAGCATTTAAGTGCAGAACACATTGAAATAACACTATTCTTCACATTCCAGATGTTCGTGCACATCTCCTAACTTAGCGGGAGACACGCGCGAACACCTGCAAAGTGAAGAATAGTGTTATTTCAATGTGTTCTTACAAGTAAAACATCTGCTAACATCTGGAATTTTTTTTTTTGCACTGTTCTTTTACTGTTCAGTTTTATTAAAAAAATGCTCGGGTCTCCCATTGACTTCAATGGGGCTCGTTATTCGAGACGAGCACTCGAGCATCTGGAAAAGTTTGTCTCGAATAACGAGCACCCGAGCATTTTAGTGCTCGCTCATCTCTAATCATGACGCATCACGTTAAAAAAACTGATTTTTCCTGGATGCAGAGAGCCTGTAGGGCAGTGATGGCGAACCTTTTAGAGACCTAGTGCCCAAACTCCAAACCAAAGTCCATGTAATCATCGCAAAGTGCCAACACGTCTATTTAGCCTAAAATCACACCATACCACTCTATAAGGACATATAATACTGCTACATGATGACCATTACCAGTACAACAAGATAAATACCACCATACTGATAATAAACAGACCACTAAAGAAAGTCCAACATCACCAATTATATCACAAAGCAGGAGCAAATACAGCGGAGAATACTACCCCCATCCAGTGAGGAACACTACCCCCATCCAGTGAGGAACACTACCAACATACAGTGAGGAACACTACCCCCATTCAGTGAGGATAACTACCCCCATCCAGTGAGGATCACTACCCCCATCCAGTGAGGATCACTACCCCTATCCAGTGAGGAACACTACCCCCATCCAGTGAGAAACACTACCCCCATCCAGTGAGAAACACTACCCCCATCCAGTGAGGATCACTACCCCCATCCAGTGAGGAACACTACCCCCATCCAGCGAGGATCACTACCCCCATCCAGCGAGGAACACTACCCCCATCCAGCGAGGAACACTACCCCCATCCAGTGAGGAACACTACCCCCATCCAGGGGCAATATGAAGGATTGTTGAATTCGGCAGGGGGTGTGTAGGGTAAAGTGTATGTTGTAGGGTGGAGGGTGGGTGCACTGAACAGCAAATCTACATGGAACCAGGCAGGTGAATTTACCATCAAATCATCACAAATGACACAAGTCTGTGGCCACATGTAGAAACCCCCAAAAAGAGTGGAGAGGGAGTCAGCAGTAATTCTGCATTGACATCACTGATCATTTTTCCCTTCATTTCGTCCATCAGTGTGCGCTTTAATCGGTCAATAGTCCATCATCAGTATTGCTAAAGCCAAAAACAAACAGGAGTGGATCCAAAACAGAGATGACCATTAAATGGGTTATTTGCATGTCCTCTGTGTTCTGTATCCACTCCTGCTTTTGGCTATCAATCCTGAGGCTTTTCATTTCTTCTGAAAGATGAAATGAAGGTGAAAACTAAACATAGTGGCAACATCATAGAGTGATGGAGGGTGAAAACAGCATTATGAAAATCACAGGGAGAGAGCGGTCAGTTGGCAGCAGCATGCGTAGGCCGCAGAGTGGCAAAATGACAAATTATGGAGGCGGTGGCAACAGCAGCAGGAGGCCACAAAGTGGCACAATGATAAGAGTGTGGAGGTGGCGGCAGAAGCAGGAGGCCACAAAGTGGAACAATGATAAGAATGTGGAGGTGGCAGCAGCAGAAGCAGCAGCAGCAGGAGCCCACAGGTGGCAGCAACATGGTGGCAGCAACAGGCAAAGCCACAGAGTGGCACAATGATAGAGTATGGAGGTGGCGGCAGAAGCAGCAGCAGGGTCCACAAAGTGGCACAATGACAAGAGTGTGGAAATGACGGCAACAGAAGCAGCAGCAGGAGCTTACAGGTGGCAGCAACATGGTGGCAGCAACATGGAAAGACACAGAGTGGCCCAATGATAGAATGTGGAGGAGGCAGCAGAGAGTGGCAGAACGATGTAGTGTGGAGGTGGCGGCAGCAGCAGCAGGAGCCCACATAGCCAACAGCAGAGGAGGCCACATTGTGGCACAATGACGAAGTTTGAAATGAATTCGAAGTTGAAATTTCGCCATCAGTAGCAGCAGCAGCAGGAGCCTGCAGAGTGGCATAATGATATAGTGTGAAGGTGGCATCAGTAGCAGCATCAGTAGCCTGCAGAGTGGCACAATGACATAGTGTGGAGGTGGCATCAGTAACAGCAGCAGGAGCCCGCAGGGTAGCACAATGATATAGTGTGTAGGTGGCATCAGTAGCAGAAGGAGCCCGCAGGGTGGCACAATGATATAGTGTGTAGGTGGCATCAGTAGCAGAAGGAGCCCGCAGGGTAGCACAATGATATAGTATGGAGGTGGCATCAGCAGCAGCAGGAGCCCACAAAACCCACAGCAGAGGAGGCCACATTGTGGCACAACGATAAAGTTTTAAATGAATTTCAATTCAAAGTATTCAATTTAAATTTTAATTTGTAGATTCGTGACACCACATCCATAATACATAACAGTTTTCATGAAAATATCAGGTCTTTGACAAAAAAGAACTGCAAAGATGGCACCTGCAGCAGCAGCATGAGGTCAGAGGTGTGAAGGTGATGGCAACATGGTAGGCCACAGAGTGGCACAATGATATAGTGTGAAGGTGGCAGTAGCAGCAGCAACAATGATAAGAGTGTGGAGGTGGTGGCAGAAGAAGCAGCAGCAGGAGCCCAAAGGTGGCAGCAACATGGTGGCAGCAACATGTAAAGATACAGAGTGGCCCAATGATAGAATGTGGAGGAGGCGGCAGAGAGTGGCACAACAATGTAGTGTGGAGGTGGCGGCAGCAGCAGCAGGAGCCCACATAGCCAACAGCAGAGGAGGACACATTGTGGCACAATGACAAAGTTTGAAATGAATTCAAAGTTGAAATTTCGCCATCAGTAGCAGTAGCAGCAGGAGCCTGCAGAGTGGCACAATGATATAGTGTGGAGGTGGCATCAGCAGCAGCAGGAGCCCACAGCAGAGTGGTGCAATGATATAGTGTGGAGGTGGCATCAGCAGCAGCAGGAGCCCACAGCAGAGTGGCGCAATGATATAGTGTGGAGGTGGCATCAGCAGCAGCAGGAGCCCACAAAGTGGCACAATGATATAGTGTGAAGGAGGCATCAGCAGCAGCAGGAGCCCACAGAGTGCCACAATGATATAGTGTGGAGGTGGCATCAGCAGCAGGAGCCCACAGAGTGGCAATATGATATAGTGTGGAGGTGGCGTCAGCAGCAGCAGGAGCGCACAGAGTAGCACAATGATATAGTGTGGAGGTGGTGTCAGCAGTAGCAGGAGCCCACAGAGGGCCACAATGATATAGTGTGGAGAAGGCATCAGCAGCAGAAGGAGCCCACAGATTGCCACAATGATATAGTGTGGAGGTGGCGTCAGCAGCAGGAGCCCACAGAGTGGCACAATGATATAGTGTGGAGGTGGTGTCAGCAGCAGGAGCGCACAGAGTGGCACCATGATATAGTGTGGAGGTGGTGTCAGCAGCAGCAGGAGCCCACGGAGTGGCACAATGATATAGTGTGGAGAAGGCATCAGCAGTAGCAGCAGGAGCCCACAGAATGACACAATGATATAGTTTGGAGATCGCAGCAGCAGGAGCCCACAGAGTGGCACAATGATATAGTGGGGAGGTAGCATCAGAAGCAGGAGCCAACAGAGTGGTACAATGATATATTGTGGAGGTGGGGGACAATTCCAGTCCCTGGTTAAGATGTTAGGAGGCAGATGGAGCAACTGGCAACAGATGTGTGGCATCAGGCGGGTGGCAGCATCAGAATAGTGGCTGAGGCAGGTAGTTATAACCCAGACTCATTTCTCTGATGCATATGGAATTGGCGAGTTGAAATTCTGGCCAATCCCAGCCTGATTCATCTTGACAAAGGTCAGTCTCTCCACATTACAGGTGGACAAGCGGGTACTCATTGCTGTCTAGTAGGCCACCACATGCTGGTCCAGGGTCTGCAACATGTCCTGCTGCTGCTGCTGGTGGCGGCTACCCTCCTCACTAGGTGGGTGAAGGAAGTTGCTCAATAAAGAATCCAGACTTAAGCTGCTGCTGTTCCTACCCCCCAGCTCCCCATAGCACCCGTGGCAGTAGTATGTGAGCGATGACTACCAGGAATCCCCCGCTCAGACTCCCGGTGGAAGACTTAAGGAATCTCTTGACAACCAGATTAAAAATGTGTGCCATGCAGGGCACATGGGCCATCCCTCTACGTGCAGTGTGGACACCATGATCCTTCCATTGTCTGTCAGCATGGTTCTGATTTATAGTTGTCGCAGAGTTGATTTCTTGTTGCATGATGGGGAGCAGTTCCTCCCCTGTGTGACTTTCTTTGCCCAGGCAAACCAGGTGTAGAACTGCGTGACACCGATGTGCCCTGCACATGTGGTATGATGGAGGAGCACTTACACTTGTGGAGGCTGAGGTTGTGGTGGAGAAGGAGGAGGAGGCGGACACTGGAGCAGGAGCAGCAGTTAGACAACGATGAGGAGAAAGTGGCGCCTCTTGTTCAATTTGTTGGTGTGGCTGGGAGGGAAACACATTCACACAGTGGGCTGTAAAGGATATGTACTGGCCCTGACAGTAGTTACACCTCCACATGTCCCCGCTGCTGTGCACCTTGGAAGAAACTGATAAGCTCAAGGACTGACCCACCTTCTGTTGTAAATCATGGTGAAGGGCTGGCAGTGCCTGTTTTGAAAAAAAATTGCGGCTTGGAAATCTCCACCTCGGTTCAGCACAAGCCATTAGTTCTCTGAAGGGTGCAGAGGCCACGACTTGGAGAGGGAGGATCTGCAGTACCAACAACTTGGACAAGAGCACGGACGCATATAGTTGTCTCTTTGTAATCACCTCTTTCAACGACTGCTGGCACCATGCGTAGCGAGGAGTATCTGGACAGCTCCCTTCGGCAGAGGTGCTGGAGCCATGACTGGCTGAAATGGCATGTGTGCCACTATGTTCTGCTGCTGGTGTTGCTACGGCGGCAGGATGGGCCTCCAAATCTGTTCCACATTTCTCCCAGGCCGTTGTATAGTGACACTGCATGCGTTGACGCAGGGCTTTGGGGCCAACGTTAACTCCCTGGCCATGCTTCACTCTCTGCCCGCAGATTCTACATATACACATGATCGGCTCCTCTGGTATCTTAACAAAATACTGCCACACCGCTGATTGGTTGATTTTACTGCCAACGACTACTAAAGCTGCTGCCTCCCTGAGCCCCTGTACCACTGCTTACTTGGACCTCTGAAGCGAGGTTTGTACCCCGTGGCCTTTTGACTCCCGTGCTCACACTGCTTCCACCCTGCTGACTCATAGCCACAGTAGCGGCTTGCTGCCTAACGCGCAAGCTGACACTCTTTTTGCCTGGCGATTATGAATCCCTTGCTACACCCGGCATTTCCCTGTCACTGCTACTCTCCTCAACTGTGTCTGTATGCCCAGCCTGCCTACTGCACGAAGCAGAGGATGTCTGTCCTATTAGTGACTGTCCTCAAACACTTTGACCTCGCTGAATAGTAGGCACTGAGCCCAGACCACCTAGTATCACTACGGCCTAGGGAAATGAACAGGACAGAGGCTGGTTGAGAACTGGTGAGGGCCGCTGACCTGCCTGTCCTGGGCCATGCCAACTAAGTGTTGTATCTGACCAACCCACGGACTCTTGTCTAGGGTTGTCAGATGTTATATTTGAGGAATTGAGTGACCTAGCCAACCACTCAACAATCTTTGGGTTGTTGTTCAACACACTGCCGCTAGATGACAACAGCAGTTCTGGCCTCACAGAGTCACCCCTGCTGTGACGTCCCCTTACTGTGCTATGAGCTCTGCCTGCTCCACCTGCCACCTTTCTGTCTGACATAGTGGTTAATCAACTACGTGGATTTGACACTTATTTGTTGCTCTCAACCTAAATAACTCAATGACTCAAATAACTCTATTAAGTACATGGATTTGACAGGTAAATCTTGCTCTGAACTTTAACAACAAAAAGTATTGGAATTTGCGTTATACAGATCCCCCAAAACGGACACCCTGGGATTGGAGCAGAAATGAGTACAGAAATATGTGGATTTCACAATGATTTCTTCCTATTCACTTCAGCAACAAAAAAGAACTGCTATTTGGGGTATACAGAAGCACAAAAACTGACACCCAGGCATTGAAGCAGAAATCGGTACAGAAAGTATGTGGATTTCACAATGATTTCTTCCTATTCACTTCAGCAACAAAAAAGAACTGCTATTTGGGGTTAAAACAGCATTATGGAAATCACAAGGTGTTCCAGAGAGTCAGTTGGCAGCAACATGAGTAGGCCGCAGAGTGGCAAATTGACAAATTATGGAGGTTCCGGAAACATGGTAGGCCACAGAGTGGCACAATGACGGAGCGTGGAGGTAGTGGTGGCAGAAGCAGCAGCAGCAGGAGGCCACAAAGTAGCACAATGATAGAGCGTGGAGGTGGGGGCAGCAGGAGCCCATATGTGGCAACACCATGGTGGCAGCAACATGGAAAGCCACAGAGTGGCACAATGATAAGAGTGTGGAGGTGGCGTCAACAGCAGCAGCAGGAGCCTGCAGAGAGGCACAATGACACAGTGTGGTGGTGGCGTCAGCAGCAGCAGGAGCTAAAAGGGTGGCACAATGACAGAGCATTGAGGTGGCAGCAGCAGCAGGCCGTAAAGTGGCACAATGATAGAGTTTGGAGGAGGCGTAAGCAGAAGCAGCAGCAGGAGCCCATAGGTGGCAGCAACATGGTAACAGTGGCACAATGATAGAGTGTGGTGGTGGCAGCAGCAGCAGGAGAACACTGGTGGCAGCAACAAGGAATGCCAAAGATTGGCACAATGATATATTGTGGAGATGGCAGCAACCTGGTAGGCCAAAGAGTGGCACAATGATAGGGTGTGGAGTTGGCGTCAGCAGCAGCAGGAAGCCAGCAGAGTAGAACAATGATATCATGTGGAGGCGGCGTCAGCAGCAGCAGGAGCCCACAGAGTGGCACAATGATATAGTGTGGAGGTGGCGTCAGCAGCAGCAGGAACCCACGGAGTGGCGCAATGATATAGTGTGGAGGTGGCAGCAACCTGGTAAGCCACAGAGTGGCACAATGATAGAGTGTGAAGGTGGCATAAGAAGCAGCAGAAGCAGAGTCCCACAGAGTTGCACAATGATATAGTGTGGAGTTGGCATCAGCAGCAGGACGGCTTCTCTACTGCAAACTCTGCATGTTGTGGCCACGCATCAAGTTTGGCTGCCCAGTAGTCCTTGGGATCCTCTACCTGGTGTGTTAAAGTGCTGTCCAAGTAGGCCATCCTGCTAGTGCAGGGTTTGGTTTGCTCCATGTCCTGCTGCTGCTGCTGGCGGCTACTCTCCTCTCTAGGGGGTGAAGGAAGCTGCTCATTAAGGAATCCAGACTTAAGCTGCTGCTGATGGAGCTATACTGCTCCTAACCCCCCCAGCTCCCCACAGCAGTCGCGGCAGTAGTATGTGAGCGATGACTGTCAGGAATCCCCTGGTCAGACTTGAAATAGGATGGACAATGTTGCATATAGGCAGCTGCCAACTGTGTGCACAGTATTTCTCTATAGCATGCCAATTGTTCCTCCCTCTCGGCAGCTGGAAAAAAGTCACCGATTTTTGACAGATAGGGAGGATCCAAGAGGGTGGAGAGCCAAAAGTCATCCCTATGCCGGATGTTGACTATTTGGCTGTTACTAGTTAGGCAAAGCAGCATGCTGCATGCCATCTGCGTAAGTGACTCTTAGGGACTTCCGGCCTCCATCTCCATTGTATACTGTCACGGTGCTTCTGGATCATATGCCACGTCTTCTACCTCCTCCAGATGCTCCTGCTCTTCCTCTCTTTTCACCTGAGTGGAAAAACCACTGATTTCGCCAGACACTGCTTGTGCTTCAATGTCCTTTTCCTCCTCCACCAGTTCAGTCCCCACCGGACTCATGTGGCCATGAGATGTAGCCTCAACTTCTCCAGTGCCCTGACCAGACAGATTTTGTAGCATGAGTTCCAGGACATGAAGCAGTAGAATGACATTATTCATACCGCAGTCCTGGCAACTGACAATTAACATGGCCTCTTCAAAGGGCCTGATTCAAATGGCAGGTGTCACGCATGAGCAGCCAGTGGCTGACATCAAAGTTACACAGGGGAGTACTCCATTCTGCTTGCATTATCTAAAAATCATTAATGGCTTTTCTCTGTTCATACAGGCGATCTAACATATGGAGGCTGGAATTCCAATGAGTCGAAACATGGCATATCAGCCTATGTTGGGGTAGGCTA
This sequence comes from Engystomops pustulosus, assembly GCA_019512145.1. Classification (NCBI taxonomy): domain Eukaryota; kingdom Metazoa; phylum Chordata; class Amphibia; order Anura; family Leptodactylidae; genus Engystomops; species Engystomops pustulosus. The sequence continues at coordinate 228,357,341 of CM033641.1, read as the reverse complement.
TTTTGACACTGCAACTCAAGGAGGGTGTGCTTGGCTTTGTAAGAATGGCTGAAGTGCATGCACAGTTTCCTGGCCATTTTTAGAATGTTTTGCAGATGGGTGGAGCCTTGACTGGCTGAAATTGCATGTGTACCACTAGGTGTTGCTGCAGTGGCAGGATGGACCTCCATATCTGTTTCAACCTTCTCCCAGGACATTGGATGGTCCTGCTGCATGTGTTGACGCAGGGCCGTAAGGCTTCAGATAAAGGGAGTTCCATCATTACTTTGGACAAGTGCCTTTATCAACGGGAGATTACACAAATGCTTAAGGATGGAACTACATATACCCCTGTACCCGTAGATCCAACCACAAATGTAAAAGAAATTGAATAATATCATACAAGAAGTGTATTTTTGGGTGTTTTCTCTGAAAATGTGGCATCTCATTTATCATCAGATTTTCCGAACATCCCAATTCTTTATGCATTGCCCAAGACCCATGAAAATCTTTTTCCATCACCGTTCAGACCTATCATATCTGGGGTTGGTTCTCTTTTGGAAAAATTATCTTCATGGCTGGACACCATGCTCCAACCTTTTGTCAAGCGCACCCCTGGGTACATCAAAGACAGTAATACATTTCTTCAAACCATGGAACATGTCACTTGGACGGAATACAATCTTTGGCTGACCTGTGATGTGGTGGAACTATATACCTCTATCCCCCACCATCTGTCGATAGAATCAATCAGTTTTCATTTATGGAAATATAGTTCCTTTTCAGAAGATTTATGTTGAATATCTTTATTGTCAGAAGACAAAGATAGACAATAAACATTAAACAATATAAAACAAGAACAAAAACCCAGAAACTATTGTATAAAATAATATAGTGCATCGTACATGGAATTTAACATAATTCCAAGATAACTTGTACAATGAGCATTACGTTAAGGTTACGGCAAACGGCAAGATATACAGGGCAAGATATACAGGGCTGTCCACGAAGTCACGTTTAGAATGTACAGCATGAAAAATGGACGATAAAGGAGTAAACAATAAGGGCTAAACATGCAATGCCCCATGGCAGGGTTGTTACTTTCATATAATGCTTCCACCCCAGTTGTGGAGAAAACCATGAAGGGGGTACAGTACTCCATGGGTTTTATTCTCAAAAGGTGTGGCAGTGGACCTATGTGAGCCTGATACTTTCCCTAGAACAAGAGAGAAGGATTTTCTGGGCAGTGCCTCATACCGAGGAAGAGTCATGCGGCTCATCTGATGCCCGTTCCTTAAACCATATGTTATCTTATCTTAACTAGCAATAACACAAACCAATATAAGGAGTATTCCACAAACATATCACAAATCACATGGAGCCATACAATAGGGAAGACCGGGAGAAAGTAGGTAAATTTTAACAGGCAGGCCAGGGTCTTGAACAATGGGAGAGGGGGGGCTCAAAGGGCGGGAAGGGGAGCAGAAGGGGTGAAAGAAGGCCACAAAATAAAATGGGGGAACTGGTCAATGTATCTAGTCTCCAAAGAGGGTCTTATATTCCCCGGATTCCCTAAAGCAGTGATGTTAAACCTTTTAGACACCGAGTGCCCGAACTACAACCAAAACCCACATATTTTTCAACCCAAAGTGCAAGTGCTACAAATAAAGTGGTAACTTCTTACTCCCTGCTCTTTCACAGGTTTAAATTGAATAGTCACCTGAGGACACCAATACAGTAGAAAGGAGAAGAAGTTTGCATTATCATTGTAGCTTCCTTCTAGGGTCCTGGGCTGCCTCGGACTGCAAGGGGCCTTGAGTCCTGTCTGGCAAAACCTGTCCTGGAGTGATGACAAGGGTGCCCATATAGAGGGCTCTGAGTGCCACCTCTGGCACCCATGCCATAAGTTCGCCACCACTGCCCTAAAGTGTATCCAGGGCTTCAACACCATTAAAAATCTCTCATGGGTATCTGGAGACACCGCCGCTAGCTCTTCCATGTGGAAAATGTGGGACATTTCTCGGGCCCATTCTGAAGAAGAGGGGCGGACAGCAGAGCGTCAATTGTGTGGTATCACCTCTCTAGCAGGCACCAAGCAGAATCTCAGAATATCCTTTTTTTGAGTGCCTATCGGCCCTGGAAGGTCTGGAAGTAACACAATTTCAGGAGAGGGGTTAACTTGCTTTTCCGGACATTTGTCTGTATGCCCCAAATACCTGGTCCCAAAATGGTTTAAGTTTTGCGCAGGTCCACCAAATGTGTAGAATGTCGCCCACACCTGTCCCACAGCGCCAACAAGAGTCTGGTATGGAAGGGAAGGCCCTATGAATCACTGTCGGCACCCGGTACCTCCTGGAAACCACTTTATATCCATTCTCCTGTGCTGCGCATGCTGAGGACATCTTATGTGTATAAAGAAAGGAGCATTGCCATTCATCTTGGTCTAATGGGGTCTCTAGATCTCTATTCCAACTCCGGACAAATGGAAGTCCTGAAACATCTGGTCCCTGCGAGAGGAGAGAGTATATTTGTGAAATGGCATGTGTTGGTGCTGTGTTAGAATAGAGAAGTCCCTTGATTGATGTCAGAGAATCTGCATATGCTGCATTAGAGCCCATACTAAGTATGAAGGACCGTAGCTGGGAGTATTCAAACCAAGAGACAGCAACATTGTCCCGCCCCGGATGGATATCCCCCAATGAAGGTAGAAGGTGACCCTTGAGAATGTCATACATGCACAGGTCGTCTTGGAGTTTCCAGCCCAGGAAGGACAGCCTCGCCATTCCTGGGGGAAAGCTGGGTTCGGGGTAAGCGGGCTAAACAGGCCTGACAAAATATCTCTAGAAGTCAAACTTCTCCACAGCCGTAGTGCCTCTTTTAACAGAGTTGCCTGGGGAGGATATGGATGTCTAGTCCTGCGGGAATGCACGGCAAGAGCCTGAAGAGAACCGGAGATAGGCCCTGTTCCCACACTACCCATTGGTTATCTACAATGTGATGCTTCCAATCTAGAAGGCGCAGAAGAATTGTTGCCTGATGGTACAGTTTAAGATCCGGAAGACCCGCTCCCCCCATAGCTTTTGATCTAATAATCTTTCCACGCTATTCTAGGGCGAGACGTCCCTGAAATGAAACGCATCATAGTACGGTGTAGAGTACGGAAAAAGCTTGCCGGTGGGGTTATTGGCACACCCTGGAATATATACAGAAACCTAGGGAGCACATCCATCTTTAAAACATTGATTCTACCGAACCAGGACAATTTTCTCTTATCATATGATTGCAGGTCCTTCACGGTGTGTTCCAGGAGTAGTGTATAGTTCAACGCATATAGTTTAGACAAGTCATGTGGGATTGAGACCCCTAAGTACCGTATGGAGGTTGATTGCCACTGGAACGGGAAACTATCTCTGATACATTGCACCTCATCTTGAGGGAATGATATGTTGAGGGCCTCAGATTTGGAATAGTTGATTTTGAAATTGCTAACTACACTATACCTTTTAAATTCTTGAATAATGGAAAGGAAAGTGATCCTGGGCCGAGACACATATAGCAATAGGTCATCTATATATAGGGCTGCCTTGTAGTGTCAAGAGCCTTGTAGTATCTGAATGCCATGGATGCTAGGGTTTTTCTGAATAGCAATGGACACCCCTATCTCTTGCCATTATTTATAGGGAAAGACATGGACAGGTGTCCGTTGACCCTAACCCTGGCCGTGGGTCCAGAGTACAGTGCCAGTTTTTTACACATAAATTTCAGGCCCAGTCCAATTTGTTTCATTGCTGCCTCCTTAAAGCCCCAGTGAACCTGGTCAAATGCCTTTTCCGCGTCGATTGACAACAGATAAGAGGGGCTTGAGCATGCACAAGCGTGCAACATGAGAAGGAGTGTTTTATTTAGATTGTCGCAAGCCTCCCGGCCCTGAACAAAACTGACTTGGTCCGTGTGTATTACCGAAGGCAGGTGAGGAGCTAGCCTCTCCGCCAGTATTTTAGAGTATAGTTTGACATCAATATTAATTAAAGAGATAGGTCTGGCTGGGAGAGACAAGTCCTTCCCCGGCTTTCGTAGGACACTGATATGGCCCTCTAAAGAGGATTCCGGGAACCCAGAGTCCATGGAGACAGCGTTAAATATTCTGGCAAGTAACGGAGTGAGAGGGTCCTTAAATTGTTTATAAAATGCTGGAGTAAAGCCTTCTGGGCCTGGGCTCTTCCCTGCTGGCATGTTCTTTATGGTAGTAGGAACTTCCTCCCCCTCGATTTCCCTTTCCATATTATTAGCTCCCTCCTCGTCTAAGGTCAGCAGACGAGTGTCTGCTATGTAGAATTCTATTTGGGCCGCAAGAGGGGGAACGTCCCGGGGCTGCGTGGGCCTATATTGCCTAAAGTGAAGAATAGAAGGAAGTAAAGCTTTTACACATCTCATCAGGATTATACACATCTGCCCCCCCTGGTCCCCTAATTTTGGGTATGTAGGATGACTGACTCTGTGGGTGTAGAATACGAGACAGGGGACGATCAGTATGATTGTATAAGTAGCTCTGAAAGCGTGCCCTATGTTGGAGGTATTTCTGGTCGAGTAGTGATCTCAGGGACTCCCTAGCCGCCGACAAGTCGGCCAGGTCTGTCGAAGATAAAGAGGACTTGTGTCGCGTCTCCAGCATTTGAATACATGCTGTTTGGTTGCTTATCTGAGCTAAATCGTCTCTCTTTAGTCGGGTGCCATGTCTGATAAAAATGCCCCACAGGTCACCCTTAAGCGATTCCCATTGACCTGGTAAACGGGAAGGGTCATCAGACCCTAGTGACTGTATGTAGGAGGTGATGTGTTCCGTAACATTGGTGGTACATAAGGGGTCCGTAAAAAGAAGGTTGTCATTCAATCGCCATGTCCATGATCCAAGGGATCCCCGAGAAAGACTGGGGGTCAGATAAATGGAGGCATGGTCAGAGTGGAGTCATGGGTTCCCATGACAACGCATTGTGGCTTAACAGGAAAAAGGCAATCCTACTGTATGAGCCGTGCGCGGGGGAAAAGTAAGAGTAGTCGCAGTCCTGAGGGTGAAGGAGTCGCCATACATCTAGCAATTGCAGGGCACGCAAGTCCTTCCTCGACGCGCGAATATGGTAAAGAGGAATACTACTTCGCCCCGCTGAGGTGTCCACAGAGGGGACCAGGGTAAAGTTAAAGTCACCCCCTACTATCAAATGACCTTCAGCAAAATCCGACAACAGTTCCAGCATCGTTCTACAGCAAGTGACGGGATTACTATTAGGTAGGTACCAGGTGGCCAAAGTGAGCATCTGACCCCATATTTTAACCTACACAAAAACATACCGGCCTTCGTTGTCCTTGCGTGAATCTAACACTTCATGTGGAAGCGATTTATGAAAGGCAATAGACACCCCTTTCGATTTTGCCTCTGGGTTAGCACTGTGGAACCAGTGCGTGTAGTAGCGGTCGCGTAGGCTCAGCACGCTGGTAGACCTGAAGTGCTTCTCCTGCAAGAAGAGAGTATAAACCCTCTGCTTGTGCATATCATACAGAATCTGAGATTCTGTGGGACATTCATTCCCCTCGCATTGAGGGACCCTATCTTGAGGGAATCCATACTGAGGATAAAAGTCCACCGACCAGGGGAATACACAGAAGGTAAAACAGCAAGAGGGTAGACAACGCAACAGGGATGACCCAGAAAGGTGTTACGTACTATAAAGTCTGTCGTTCTTTCAAACAGAAATTAGTAAGGATGAAGGGTGTAACAAACAACACTAAGGAGAGAGGCGACAAATAAACTACAAACAAATCACAAATAATATATTGGGGAAACAACAGTAACAATACTGTGAGCAGCCTGATGACCACAGAATCCCCGGTGGGTAGTAAACTAGCTGTGGACCATACCTTTACCAACCCCACCACAACCGTTAATTACACATCATGAAAGGAAGAACTCTTAAAGTATCCAGCGAAAAGAAGAATCAGGAAGAGGAAGGGGAAGAAGGAGAAAAAAGAAAAAGGAAGGGGAAGAGAGAGGGAGAGAAAAGAAAGAGAACATGCCCTAGGATGTGAAAAGGACGCTGTGCCTACCAATGCAAGATCAGCCCAATAACAATGTGAGCCTCCTCAATTAAATAGGATTTACATCATAGGCACCTAAGGGTTTAGTACAATAGGCTCATCGGACTTGAAGAAGGGCGTTATTCTCAATAAGTAATAGGCCAGCAAAATTAACACATGTTGCAGGACTTAGCATTATTCCAGGGGGGGGAGGATCCAGGCCCCGACTGACAGGAGCCATCTTGGCCATGTGCTGCTCCGTGGGGAGCGCTGCAGGTTCACCCGGTCCGGCACGCGATTCCGGGCTTCTCTTCCTGCCTGCAGGACAGTCCGTGCACTGCTGCAGTTCCAATGCCAACGCCCATTCCTGCCCAGCAGCAGAGGGTCCTGGACAGTTCTCCTCGGTGGGTGGCGGGCCAGCCACCATCTTAGAAGCCCAGGTCCCGGCCGCAGTAGTGGCTAAGTCCGCCAGATATCTCCCGATTCCTCGGGTGGATGCTCTGCCTGCTTGCACCGGTGGTTTGGATTGTGCCCTCCGTTTTGCACCCCTCAGGAGTGATAGGGAGTCGCTGGATACCGGGGTACAACGGGAGAATGTGGGGTGAGTGCAGGAGTGCTTTGAATGTGCGGCCATCACCATCCACAGCCAGGCCACGCCCCTCCTTTTCAGAAGATTTAATTAATTATATTTTGGATGTTTTGTTTTTTCTTTTGACTAACAATTTTTTTATGTTTGATTCAAATTTTTACCTTCAGAAACAGAGATGCCCTATGGGCTCCAAATTCTCCCCCACCCTGGCCAACCTATACATGTCGTGGTTTGAGGAAAATAGGATTTACAATAGTAATTACATGTACCTCACATGCATTGGCTGGCTAGGGCGTTATATTGATGACTATCTGTTGATTTGGTCCTTTTAGTGATATTGTAAACTTTGTGAATTATTTGAATGATAATGCCTATAATCTAAGTTTCACATATGCCACAGGAAAACCCACCATACCATTTTTAGACATCTGTCTAACGGGCAACAAGAACTAGGCAGTACTCACTTGAATTGGGAAAACGATCATGTAATATTTGAGGCCACTTGCGATACATGCAAGCTCCAATACGTAGGGCGCACTACATGCAAATTTAAAAGAAGAATCTACGAACATTGTAATGATTCAGTTGTCAAACAGGAACTTACCCTAAATAAAAATATTTCTGGTTTGTTGAAATTGGCATTTGAACCGGCATACTCTGAGGAACTGTTTTCTGGACCCTTCCCACAGTCACAAACCACTTGTCCGGTTGCTGCTGAGCAATTTTCCGATGCCCAGGTTTTCCACCGGTCGCAGTCTGTGGGTGATGATGACATTATTGACGTAGTGGAAGAAGTGTGTAAAGAGGTGTCGGACGATGAGGAGACACGGTTGTCAGACACTGGTGAAGTTGTTGTCAGGGCAGGAAGTCCGAGGGGGGAGCAGACTGAGGGATCGGAGGATGATGAGGTGACAGACCCAAGCTGGGTTGATAGGCCGGGTGAACACAGTGCTTCTGAGACGGAGGCGAGTCCTATAGCAGAACAGGTTAGAAGAGGAAGTGGTGGGGCCAGATGGAGAGGCAGGGCCAGAGCAGGTGCATCAGCGCCAAATGTTGCCCGTAGTCAAGCTCCCGTGGCGAGGGCTAGATTTTCAGAAGTCTGGAGGTTCTTTAAAGAAACACTGGATGACCGACAGACTGTGGATCTGCAACCTTTGCCAAACCAGGATCAGCAGGGGTTCCACCACTACTAGCTTAACTACCACCAGTATGCGCAGGCATATGAATGCTAAACACCCCACTCAATGGATCCAAGCCCGTTCACCTCCGACCGGGCACACCACTGCTCCTTCCCCTGTGTCATCTGCTAGTCAGCCCCCTGCCCAGGACCACGGCCCAAACACCTTCCGTGCGAAAACCCCATCTTCGCCTCCACAATCCTCCACAGCATCCACCAGCGTTCAGCTCTCCATACCCCAGACGCTGGAGCGCAAAAGGAAGTATAGCGCAACCCACCCACATGCCCAAGCCCTCAACGTCCACATCGCCAAGTTGCTTAGCCTGGAGATGCTGCCCTATAGGCTGGTAGAGACCGAGGCCTTTCGAAACCTCATGGCGGCGGCCGCCCCTCGGTATTCGGTCCCCAGCCGCCACTACTTTTCCCGATGTGCCGTCCCAGCCCTGCACTCTATATAGCTGCCTCCATACATGGTCTCCTTATCAAACGAACTGTGTCAGGCAGAATTTTGGGTTGTTTTCATGGCTTCCACGTCAAACTTGTTAACTTTGTCACCACCCTGCTGTGTAATCCACAAAATATACTGGCAAACTTTTACATCATTTACCGATATTATGTCAGCACTTCTTGCGCATCTGTTTACATTCCCCTCAACCGCCATAACCCAAACTTATAAGAACGCTACTACACTTGATCTTATACAAAAGGTTCTTAGAAGTGCTGTTTGGGGAGTAGCCTAGAGACAGGGGCTTGGATTGGAGAAAGCTCGCCTGGCAGCGGAGCGCCAGCTCCATCCCAAGATCCAACTAACATAGTTTTAACTGCAGCACTTTTAATCTACTACTAGTTCACTGCCTCCATACATCGTCCCCTTATCAAACAAGCTGTGTCAGGCAGAATTTTCAGGTGTTTCACCAGATACATAGTGGAACTCGGCCCATCTGTCGCCGCCATGCTGGAGACCTGAAGTTGCAATCATAGCAGCGCAATATGGATGCCCCATACTGTCGCTCTTAATCATGGAAGTCGTCTCCATGGCTACCTCCACATGTCGTCCCCTTATCAAAAGAGCTGTCTTAGGCTAATTTTTCGGGTGTTTCACCAGATACGTTATGGAACTTGGTCACTATGTCGCCACCATGCTGTGTTATCGACTAAATTTACCGTCAACCTTTTGTTCACATAGGAAATCATTTCAGCGCTTCTTGCTCACCTCCTTTGGTGAAGCCTGAGTCCATTTAGGGTATGTCGCCATGACACTCTCTAGCCTGCCGCTGCTGCCGCTGCCTCTGCATGCCGTCCCCTATAGTGTCAGGGTCAATTATTGCATGTTTTAGATGCTATCTAGCCTCATTCAGTCACTCTGTCATGGCCATGCTGTTGCCCATAATTATGGCATAATGATACGATTAAACAGCCTCAGAGGCATCCATGCATGCTGCCCCTGCTGTTTCCTGTCCATTTCCGTGGTGTTTCCTTCCTTTTCTGAAGTTCCCAGGTGTTTGGCCAAGCTTCCCTGCGCAGAGCCGTGGTCCCCTTGAAAAATGCTCGAGTCTCCCATTGACTTCAATGGGGCTCGTTATTCGAGACGAGCACTCAAGCATCGGGAAAAGTTTGTCTCGAATAACGAGTACCCGAGCATTTTAGTGCTCGCTCATCTCTAGCCTTCATCTATTTTTTCACAAACTGTTCTTATAAGTAATTGGCCTGGTTATGGCGGGGGAGGGGAACGTAAACAGATGTGCAAATAGCGCTGAAATAATATCGGTAAATGATAAAAGATCAGTGAAAACAACCCAAAATTCTGCCTGACACAGCTCGTTTGCTAAGGAGACGATGTATGGAGGCAGCTATGTGGACGACTTTTGGAAGCAGCTATGGAGATGACATGTGGAGGTAGCAATGGAGACAACGTGTGGAGGCAGCTATAAAGACGACATGTGGAGGCTGCTATGGAGACAATTAAATTTGGATAGTGTCTGTATGTGGCAGTCCAAAAAAGTTTTCAAACCAGAGGAGCATGTAGGTGGCTTTCCATAAAAAAATAAATAGATTGAGTGCCTGTATGTGGCAGTCCAAAAAAGTTTTCAAACCAGAGGAGCGTGTGGGTGGCCCTCCAGAAAAATTAAATACATAGAGTACTACAGCTAGAGCCAGTTGGCCCTGGCAAAAAATATCCAGTTTCCTCTGCTTTACTGTACAAAGAGGAGGAGGATGAGGAGGAGGAGTGCATACATTTTACCTGCTGGAGAATGGAAATCCTGAGAAATCCAGGCTTTATTCATCTTGATAAGCGTCAGCCTGTCAGCGCTGTCAGTCGACAGGCGTGTACGCTTATCAGTGATGATGCCACCAGATGCACTGAAAACCCGCTCTGACAACATGCTAGCGGCAGGGCAGGCAAGAACCTCCAAGGCGTACAGCGCCAGTTTGGGCGATATTTGCATGTCCTCTGTGTTCTGTATCCACTCCTGCTTTTGGCGATCAATCCTCAGGCTTTTCATTCCTATTGACAGATGAAATGAAGGGGAAAACAAAAAAAAAACGTTATACAGATCCCCCAAAACGGACACCCTGGGATTGGAGCGAAAATCACTCTATAATGTTCCTGTATTTGACACGTAAATCTTGCTCTGAACTTTAGCAACAAAAAGTATTGGAATTTGTGTTATACAGATCCCCCAAAACAGACACCCTGGGATTGAAGCAGAACTCAGTACAGAAAGTATGTGGTTTTCACAATGATTTCTTCCTATTCACTTCAGCAACAAAAAGAACTGCTATTTGGGTTATACAGATCTTCCAAAACAGACACCCTTGGAGCAAAAATCACGACAGCACAGTACAGTAGAAGCAGCTGGATGCTACAGGCAGCACATGTAGTGTGAAGTGCCGAGATTAGAAAATGGCTGCCTCTTTAATAGTCTGTGTGACATCACATAAGCCTGCCGGTCGCTGATAGGCTCACAGGTCTGCACATGTGATTGAGGGTGTTCCTTTATCCTTTCCAGAGTTCTCTGCCCCATGTAACACGTTGTTCTCGGGCCCATTATGGTAATAAAGGAGGAAAAAAAACCTTTGTTTCCACGAACTTCGGCTTCATGACGAATCAAATTTTTCCTGAAATTGTAACCAAAGTTAGAATCGTTAGAATCGGTTTGCCCATCTCTAATAATAATACTTATATAAATTTGGTATCTCCAAGATTGGACAGACCTAAAGAATAAATGGGAGATGAAATTTTGAGCGAACAGTGAAAGCCTTAAAAATAGGAGGACCCAAAACAATATGGCACAAATGTGTTTTTTTTTGTCAATTTTACCGCATTTGGAATTTGTACACGGAATGGAATATTAAATACCTTCACTAGCAACTATAATTTGTTGCTTAAAAGCCCTTATGAAGCTCTGTACATAAATATATGTTTAAAAAGTTATGTAATTCTAAAAGTGGCCAATAAATAATGGACACACAAAAACGAAAAAGTGCTGTGTCCTTAAGGGATTAAAAGAATTGTTAATTTGGCCCCAGATCAGTGTCTGTGCTGTTCTGAAGCTATCTAGGGGTAACATGTGCCATGTCTGCTATGCCTTAGCTTTACTATCCCTGTTTTCAGTCCCAATCAGGCGTTCCTCACATTCTCTGATCAGCCACATCCTTGGGGTGGCTAGAATGGTCATCTTGAGACTGTAGAAATCTACCATTCCTCCGTCTATTTCAAATTGGTTAATGGAAATAGAACATATTGGGAGAATGAAGGAACTAACTGCTAAACTTGGGCATCTCTTCCTCCCCAGACTGCACTATCTATATGGTAATGTAGACTTGCACCTTATTCATTTGCACTTTATCTACATTGGACCTCATGTTTATAATATGCACCTCTTGTGTAACAAATTTATTTTTTGACCCCTGGTCCTAGGTATTTTTGAGTGCTTTTTAAGATCACTACTTTGTTATTATTTATTGTGGCAATTTTTTGTCATTTATTTTGTCTATGTTTTTCTTTTGTTTGGGGAGTTTTTGTGATATGCACCCATTTTTGGGTTTTTAAGTGTGTTTTAAATGCTTTACTAATAAAGTTTATTATGTGTCATCCATACACATCTCTTTCCTTGTTTTCAATTTATTAGTATTCTTGAGATGTGTGACAAATTGTCATTTCATACTGTTACCCCACCTCTTTAAAAGTAGTAACTGCTAAACTTCACTCCACTGGTCATTCTTACTTTAAATGCTTGACTACCAGCGCTCTCCCGAATACAGAATGATCTCATTAACACATGCCATGTACTGTGGTTTTTTTGTTGTTGTTTTTCATACTTTGTCAAATATTTCAGTTTATGTGTCTTCTCATCTTCTTGTACAAAGACAACCATATTGGTCCACTGTTCTCGCATTACTGGGTTTCCTCCAGGTCCTGCGGTCTCCTCCCACACTCTAAAACATACTGGTAGTTTGTTTAGATTGTTAGCACCATGGGGACAGGGACCAATTTGTCATGCTTTGTGCAGAGCTGCGTAATCTGTAGGCGCTATAGAAATAAAGAATTATTATTATTATGACTGTACTGGCATTCTGTGTCATTTTTCCCTAATCATTGCTCTTTTTTTTCCTTCCATTTCTATATATTCTTACTATGTGCTTCATGCTTGTTGCTCAAAAGCTGTTGTTTGACATATAATACTTTAATAAAGCATGTTAAATAAAAGAATAGCTAATTGATGCGGTGAAAACACTTAATCAGTCCACATCACAGGAAAAAGATATTGATGACCTTCTCTGGTCCTGGCATATTGAGATGAATATGGTAAAACTTAAGAAGTGAATATACTGAGCTCATTAAAATGTGGGACAGTTCTGATAGCGGATTTACTGCCTTATCACCCGCCCGGTGCTATTCACCTTTGCTTATTTGTTTGTTTTTTTACTTCCAAATTTAGTTAAGGGATCTGAAAATGACTTGAATCATTAACTAGAATTCTGTAAATTCAGTTACAATACTAATTAGAAATATAATGATCATCTTGTCAAAAGGCCTCCTGACATGGTTCCAGTAGATATTAAATTAATAGTGCACTAGGATTGCAGGACAAAATCTAGGGCAAGTGTCTGAAAAACTATACTGAAATTGCCAGTAATTTACTATGTGGGTCATTCAGTGTACTGTATAATAATTTTGTGCCTGAAATGTAACTATTCAGTAAGAAAAGTCTACAAATGTAAATATGACTTCCTCGCGAGTACTGTACTATGACAATCCAAATCTAGCATGAAGTTTAAACATGATGACTGCTACAAACCTTTTTTTAATTTTCATTTCTTTTAATTAAATTCTGAAATATTATAGATGACTGGTGTTGTCCATAACATGGTTTCCAAGAGCAAAGTTCCTATTCAAATGCAGAACATCCCTAAAGGGTTGTTGTTTTACATGAAAGAAACTTATGCTGTGAATAAAGAATACATTTCTAATCACTGTTCATGCATGACCTCGGCTCTATTCTCTTCCACTGGACTCCCCGAAGATGATCTAAAGTAGCCCCATGTGCACTGGTGTTCCATTCACAGGTGGAAGCGGAGACTTTCAGGCACATATTGTCAGTACCTGTCCAGCAACTGCGAAACCACAACCAAGCTTGGCGCTAGACTAGGTAAGTGGTGGCGAACTCACCCTGTGGAGTCCCTGCAGGCTAAGGCCCTGCCTAAAGCAGATAAACTGCCCTGATAAGGGCTAACCCACTATCAGGAACCTAATTGACGGTCCCTGAGTGACCCTACAAGATGACAGGAAAACCTACTTCGTCTGGCAGCTGCTGGATGGTGGAGCGGACAGGTAACCGGAATACAGATATAGGTCAGTGCTCACACTAATAACAGAAACCGACACTAGACAGACCGGAAAGTGGGGTCACACTAGGAGATAAACGATACTGAGGAACAAACAAAAGATACAAACAGACAAGCGGAGTCAAACAAACCGGGTCAAAACCAAGATGGCGGCAAAGGTACAGATTAATGTAGCAAGTAGAATGGTCAGTAGGCAAAACAGAAGTCAATACACAGACTAGCAAGAAACACAATGGCAAGAGCACTAAATACACAGATAGTCTGCAATAACCAGCACCAAATGCAGGGCTGGGCAGAATATAAGGCAGAAATGGACACTACCTCCAGCACTGACTGGCTCAGCCGTCCATCACTAAAACCGCAGCTGCAGGCGAAACGAGTTCAGAGGCACACCAAGCTTTCCCAGGGTCAGAAATGGAGCTGTCAATCACAGGCAGCACTGGGTGAGGTTTTCCAGCCAGAAGCCCGAAACCTGATCCATCAGTACAATTTGCGAGTTCTGACACATATTCTGCTTATTGCTGAGGGTCCTAGTTAGAACCCCCAGTCCAAATACAGGCAGTTTTAGATGTTTTGCTTTACACATGAGATACCATTAAAAAAAAGTTACATGTCTGCTGACATCAAGATCAAAGGAGCATTATTCAGAGCAGCATTATTCAGAGGAGCATTACTCAGAGCAACGTTACTCAGAGGAGCATTATTCAAAGGAGCATTACTCAGAGCACCGTTACTCAGAGGAGCGTTACTCAGAGCACCATTACTCAGAGTAGCATTACTCAGAGGAGCATTACTCAGAGGAGCATTACTCAGTGGAGCATTACTTAGAGGAGTAATACTCAGAGGAGCATTATTTAGTAGAGCATTATTCAGAGGAGCTTACTCATAGTAGCATTACTCAGAGGAGCATTACTCAGAGGAGCAGTTCTCTGAGGAGTATTACTCAGAGCAGCATTATACAGAGGAGCATTATTTAGTGGAGCATTATTCAGGGGAGCAATACTCAGGGGAGTGTTACTCAGAGCAGCATTATTAAGAGGAGCATTATTCAGAGCAGCATTATTTGCTGATCATTTCAAACTTCAAGCATGCAATTATTGCTGCTTTGATGAATCTTTCATTTTCCATATTTTGCAAAAAAGACGCTATCATTCAACAAACAGACACTTGCTCTTTTGTTGTTTAATCATTTGGATATTAAATAGGTCAGCTGTTGAATGGTGGTTAGCCCTATACTGGAGCTGTTAATGTAACTATTTAGTACAATTCTCCTTCCCAGCATAATAAGGTCCACAAACTGTATTTGTACACATGACAACTCTCCTTCCGCTATATCTGTTTTTGCTCTTCTTTTGCAAAATCAGGGACACCTAGCTCAGCACTGTATTTATAGACATAGTAAGATTTTAATCAAGAATATTAGCATAATTAGAATATTTTATACTGTAAAGAAATGCATAGAAGACATGACAATAGTTTTTTATCAATACCAAGAGAGGCGTAGGTGCAAAGTAAAAAGAGATAGTTTTGACATATATTGGTCAAAAAATTTCTTTCACAGAAGAGATCAGCACTGCTTTGGCTTGAACGAATCAGCAACAGCTTTATAATGATAAATGGGCAAGGCTGACACATTTCTGACCTTTCCTACTGATCTTGGGTAGTAATCAGTAATCAGAGAACACTACTTAGAGTTGGAGCCCTGTGGTTTGAATATACGGTGCAGCCTCTCATCCTGGGATAGCATGGTTTTGACAAGTCACTGGTCTGACCACACATGGAATATTGGGGCTTATTTACTAAGGGTCCCGCAGCCGCATTTTCATCGGGTTTCCTGACTTTTCAGGTATCGTGTCGGGGATTGTGTCATACGCGATCGGATTTTGGGCATCGGCGCCAGCTTTTATGAGACATCAGGGGGTGGACCATCAGACGTTCCGACGGATTCGGACTAAGCACAGGATTTAACATTTAAATTTGTGTCGCATCCAACCTACACCGGGAGGAAGATGGTGAACTCCGGCGGACCTGATCGGGGAAGCGACACAAGCAGGAAATCGGGCGCACAATCTTCTTGAATCGTGGCAGATGTGCATTCCGGTGGACATTCCGGATTGGGGAACGCACAGGACAGGGTAAGTAAATGTGCCCCGTTGTGTACAGTTTTGGGCAACAGTGTGTGAAAAGGACATAATAGAACTGAAACAGCTGCAAATGAGAGCATCCAAATTTATTAGGGGAATGGGGGGACTAGAATACGATGGATAACAAAACTTATTAAGCTTAAAAAAATGCTGCTACAATAGGGTGCTAAAGCCAGAAATGGATTTGCAGGAAAACTTAATTTCCCTTTACATGTAGAAAAGTATACCACTTTCTTTGTTAATTCCCAAAAAATATTTATCCTAAAACTGTTAAGTATTAAAATTCAAAAAACATCTATAAGTGCTTAAATACAAGTAAATACACAGTTAAGTTAAATATAGGAGTATCCAAATAATCAGTTAGCAGTCTAATAAAATAGACACAGATATAATTGAATCCACCTATAATCCAAGAACATCTACACATTGGTTTGTACCAGATATGATTTTGAATCCATAAGTGACTCTAAACATGTACTTTCCTGTTCAACGATAAAACCAAGAAGCTAAACACACAGTAAGATGATAAATCTTGCTAATATTCTGCACAGACTGTCCATGCAGAAAATCTGCAGCATAATACATTAGTAGTGTATTGATTTATATAAACCATATCCCCATGCTGCATAAATAATCAGTAGTGTAATCACAAGTTTTTATGTTTGCTGTGGATTCTGGTGGGGAATTCAACCTTTCCAATTCCAATTACTGTAATGCTTGGAGTCTGTTTTCTGTATTTGCTGCACACAGCCTGTGATTTAAAGACCAACTAAGCTATAGTCATATGGTGCTGGCGAATGCCATGTATAGCCCTACATTATCATTCTTTTTTTGGTCATTGCAATTTTTTTTTCAATATCGTCATATTAGGGCTTTGGTCATTGGGACTTCTCAGCTTGCATCATGGTATGCTGTAAATAGTGTGCCGCGACACATGGTCGGGTGTGCCACGGGGAAATTTCCCCAAACTATGGTGTCCCCTGTGTTTTGTTTCCCGGCAATGCGCAGCGATGCGCAGTCACGGCTTCTTACAATGTAGGAGACGTGTACAATAACACATGCGCAAGCTTTGAACCTCGTGCGACAAAATGACGTCACCGAGGCCGGCGCATCATCCTGAGTGCGGAGAGACTCTCGCATTTGCCCACCGCCAAGGTAATGCCCACCAATAATGCTGACTATATGAGCTTTTGCCTGAGTATATGAACTGTTGGCAGAATACTCAGCATATGAGCTGGTACTTTTAGTACTCCAGCAGTATACTGCATATAACAATGAGAAATGTAAATTGAGAAATACTATAGTCATGAGGCTGGAGTACTACAAGTACCAGCTCATATGCTGAGTATATGATCTGGCACTTGTACTCTGGCCTCATGGCCTTTGTACTTCTCATTGTACCCCTTTATTTTGCAGTATATGAGCCACAAAATAATCAGCACCATATACTATAAACAGGGAGAAACTGAGAACTGTTGAGGAAGAGCTTTGTGTGTGTCTTTCCACCATTCCTGCCAGGATATCCCTTTTGTGTTTATCGAAACAGGCCAAGGTTTCACAATGAGTGAGTAAAATAAATTTAGAATCTATATTATTAACTATATGTATAATATGACTGTTTTAGTGTCATTTTGGTTGGTGGTGTGCCCCAGGATTTTCTAAGTATAAAAAGTGTGCCGTGGCTCAAAAAAGGTTGAAAATCACTGGTCTAAATGGACAGCGTTCTTCAAATTTGTGTAATTTATACGATCATTTAAAGGGGTACTCCCTTCTCGGTATTCACATTTAACTTACACATGATGCTTTATGAAATATCCCCCATCCATCTTGCTGAAGATGGTTGCTCCCCAATTTCACTGCATTTTGATTTTTTTTCCCACATCCCAGTACAGGGCATGAAATATTAAATAGCGTCACTATGAAGTGCAATTTGTTAGGCAGAAAACAAGCACTCACAAAGCTCTCTACATGGAAAAATAGAAAATAGATTATAAAGTAATAGATAGTTATAGATAGACTTTTAGGCTCTTCCAATGTATTGGGATTACCATAAGAGCTGCGGCCAAAAAGTGACGAAGAAGGCCTTTCTTAATAGAAGAGATAGAACCAGGTATGATCGACAAAAGAGCTATGTGGGGAGATGGAGTGATCCTATTGCCAGTAACCTGATGGTAGGTGTTAAAAAATCTTACTACAGAAAGGTTGCAGCACTAAACAGCTCCACCAAATATGAATTAGGGTACCCACCTCCACACCACATCGCCAACACATGTCTGAAACTTCAGGGAAAATTCTGTGGAGTTGAGAGGGTCATCTGTACCACCTAGACAATATTTTATAGTTCTTTTCCGGTAAAAATAGAAAAGCCTTAAGTACTGCATCAATTAATTCAACAGAAAGAGCTTCCTCCCATGAAGCAATAAAGCCCGCCTACCTGGTGTAGCATCTTCTAGCAATATACCATATATGACTGGGAGCGGTTACGTAGGATGTCAGTTGTCTGTGCTCCACCCAAGACATAGGGATGACAGGATGGGAGGCCTTCAAGTACTCCAGCATTGGAATGGACTCGCCATCAACAATCTGGCCTAAGCAGATGTCAGAAGAGACCTCCCAACAAAGAGATCTCTGTCTATGGATTAAAGTTGACTCTCTGTCCTGTGTCCTTGTGTGTACCACATTGAGCACGGAGAAAAGCAAGAAGACCAAAGAACTGTCTGAGGACTTGATAATCAAAATTGTGTGGAAGCATGAGCAATCTCAAGGCTACAAGTCAATCTCCAAAGACCAGAATGTTTCTGTGTCTACCGTGTGCAGTGTCATCAAGGAGTTTAAAGCCTATGGCATTGTGGCTAACCTCCCTAGATGTGGATGGAAAAGAAAAATTGATGAGAGATTTCAAGGCAAGATTGTGTGGATGGTGGATAAAGAACCTCGACTGATATCCAAACAAGTTCAAGCTGCCCTGCAGTCCGACGGTATGACAGTGTTGACCCGTACTATCAGTCAGCGTCTGAATGAAAAGGGACTGTATAGTAGGATACCCAGGAAGACCCCACTTCTTACACAGAAGCATAAGCAAAAGTAGAGCTTTTTGAGAAAAGGCATCAACATAGAGTTTACAGGAAAAAAAAGAGGCCTTCAAGAAAAGAACACAGTCCCTACAGTCAAACATGGCGGAAGTTCCATGATGTTTTGGGGTTGCTTTGCTTCCTATGACACTGGACTGCTTGACCGTGTGCATGGCATTATGAAGTCTGAAGACTACCAACAAATTTTGCAGCATAATGTAGGGCCCAGAAAGCTGGGTCTTCCTCAGAGGTCATGGGTCTTCCAATGACCCAAAACACACTTCATAAGGCACTTTGAGAGAAAGCACCGGAGACTTCTAAAGTGGCCAGCAATGAGTCCAGACCTGAATCCCATAGAACACCAGTGTAGAGATCTCAAAATGGCAGTTTGTAGAAGGCGCTCTGCAAATCTTAGGGACCTGGAGCAGTTTGCCAAAGAAGAATGGTCTAAAACTCCAGCAGAGCATTATAAGAAACTCAATAATGGTTACCGGAAGGGGTTGTTCGTAGTTATGTTGAATAAAGGTTTTACTACCAAGTATTAGGGTGATGGTGCAAATACTTTTGTATTAATATAAAAGAATATGTGATTGCAATCATTTTCTGGAAGAAAATGAGTATTATGTGACAGAATTGCTGGTGTGCTAATACTTTTGACCACCACTGTAAGTTCTGCACGAGCCCTCAGTGCAGGGAGGAGCAGTGCCCCGGCTGTCTTATGACCGTGGGATCGATGTACTTTCAGAGGGAGGAGGCTCCCTCCCTCCCCTCCCATCACCTTGGAATACGATCGCAGGGTGCTGTCTTCTTATGCTGGCAGCTAGAGACCTGATGAAGGTTCCTGGGCCTTCAGTATCTGCCTGCTCCCTCCAGCCCCTGGCAGATGCATAGGCTAACACTTCTAATACACTGCAATACATGGTTATTGCAGTGCATAAGTATGAACTAGTGATCACATGATACGGTAGTAATGTGAAAATAAAAAAGTAAAACAAAATAAAAAAAATAAACATTAATAAAAATGAAAAATAAAATAGCTAAAAATGCACCAAAAGCCCCCAACACATATAAAACAATAAATAATAAAAAGTGGAAAAAAGTAAAAAAAAGTAAAAAAAAACACAAAAAACACTTTTTTTTGCCTTATTGCAACACATAAAAACATTATAAAAGTCATCTAAAGTTCGCACAGTCCCCAAAATTAGTAAACTCCGTAATACTAAGTATGAAATAGTTATTTGAGTCAGAATATGGTAAAGGTAATAATTTTTTGGGGGGTACATAAGGTTTTTGTTGCATATAGGCAGCTGCCAACTGTGTGCACAGTATTTCTCTATAGCATGCCAGTTGTTCCTCCCTCTCGGCAGCTGGAAAAAAGTCACCGATTTTTGACTGATAGGGAGGGTCCAAGAGGGTGGAGAGCCAAAAGTCATCCCTATGCCGGATGTTGACTATTTGGCTGTTACTAGTTAGGCAAAGCAGCATGCTGCATGCCATCTGCGTAAGTGACTCTTAGGGAGTTCCGGCCTCCATCTCCATTGTATACTGTCACGGTACTTCTGGATCATATGCCACATCTTCTACCTCCTCCAGATGCTCCTGCTCTTCCTCTCTTTTCAGTGGAAAAACCACTGATTTCGCCAGACACTGCTTGTGCTGCAATGTCCTTTTCCTCCTCCACCAGTTCAGTCCCCACCGGAGTTCTCTCCAGTGCCCTGACCAGACATATTTTGCAGCATGAGTTCCAGGACATGAAGCAGTGGAATGAGGGGGACTTGCTACCGTTGTGTTTAGCTCTTAGTGACACGCATATCAACCTCAAACACCAAAGTGGGACAATTTATTAGGGGTTTGAGTAGAATTAGGCAGAGTCTGCTGATTTATTTATTTTTTTTACCTTTATTTCATTTTATAGCTCAAACTCATCTTGCAAAGCAGTGTGCTTTCAGTGTAGGCTACAAAATAGCCATAGGAGAACCCCAACGGCTTACTTAG
Organism: Engystomops pustulosus; assembly: GCA_019512145.1. NCBI lineage: Eukaryota > Metazoa > Chordata > Amphibia > Anura > Leptodactylidae > Engystomops > Engystomops pustulosus. The sequence goes on along the minus strand of CM033641.1, from coordinate 228,336,467 downwards.
GCCTACAATAGCGTTATATTTTCCTTTTTTTTTTGTTTGCTGGTGGCTGGGCTTGCTGGCATTAGTAGTGCAGCTAGTACCATATTGTGAGGAATTTGCTGGGAGACCTGCGACCGTTGTGTTTAGCTCTTAGTGACACGCATATCCACCTCAAACACCGAAGTGGGACAATTTATCTAGGGGTTTGATTAGAATTAGGCAGAGTCTGCTGATTTATTTTTTTTTACCTTTATTTCATTTTATAGCTCAAACTCATCTTGCAAAGCAGTGTGCTTTCATTGTAGGCAACAAAATAGCCATAGGAGAACCCCAACGGCTTACTTAGGCCTACAATAGCGTTATATTTTCCTTTTTTTTGTTTGCTTGTGGCTGGGCTTGCTGGCATTAGTAGTGCAGCTAGTACCATATTGTGAGGAATTTGCTGGGAGACCTGCGACCGTTGTGTTTAGCTCTTAGTGACACGCATATCCACCTCAAACACCGAAGTGGGACAATTTATTAGGGGTTTGATTAGAATTAGGCAGAGTCTGCTGATTTATTTTTTTTTTACCTTTATTTCATTTTATAGCTCAAAGTCATCAGGCACAGCACAAAATCCAGTTGTGTGCTGTCAGTGTAGGTTAGAAACTAGCCATAGCAATAGGATAGCATCGTTTTGTAAAAAAAATAAAAAGAATAAAAAAAAATAAACACAAAATAAAAAAAATTAAAAGTTTACACTTTAATTTGGAAAATGTTTAACCCGAGGGCTAGGGGTAGAGGACGAGGGCGTGGACGTGGGCGTCCAACTACTGCAGGGGTCAGAGGCCGTGGTCCTGGGTGGGGTGAGACACCACCTGCTGATGAGGGAGCAGGGGAACGCCGCAGAGCTACACTCCCTAGGTTCATCATGTCTCAAGTTACTGGGACTCGTGGTAGAGCACTGTTGAGACCAGAACAGTGCGAAGAGGTGATGTCGTGGATTGCGGACAATGCTTCTAGCCATTTGTCCACCAGTCAGTCTTCCATGCAGTCCACCCATGTCACCGAAATCAGCACTCCTCCGGCTCCTCCACCTCAGCCTCCTTCCCCCCAGTCTGCCCCCTCCCAGCAAAATTTGGCATTTGAACCGGCATACTCTGAGAAACTGTTTTCTGGACCCTTCCCACAGTCACAAACCACTTGTCCGGTTGCTGCTGAGCAATTTTCCGATGCCCAGGTTTTCCACCAGTCGCAGTCTGTGGGTGATGATGACATTATTGACGTAGTGGAAGAAGTGTGTAAAGAGGTGTCGGACGATGAGGAGACAAGGTTGTCAGACAGTGGTGAAGTTGTTGTCAGGGCAGGAAGTCTGAGGGGGGAGCAGACTGAGGGATCGGAGGATGATGAGGTGACAGACCCAAGCTGGGTTGATAGGCCGGGTGAACACAGTGCTTCTGAGACGGAGGCGAGTCCTATAGCAGAACAGGTTGGAAGAGGCAGTGGTGGGGCCAGACGGAGAGGCAGGGCCAGAGCTGGTGCATCAGCGCCAAATGTTGCCCGTAGTCAAGCTCCCGTGGCGAGGGCTAGATTTTCAGAAGTCTGGAGGTTCTTTAAAGAAACACCGGATGACCGACGGACTGTGGTGTGCAACCTTTGCCAAACCAGGATCAGCAGGGGTTCCACCACTACTAGCTTAACTACCACCAGTATGCGCAGGCATATGAATGCTAAACACCCCACTCAATGGCACCAAGCCCGTTCACCTCCGGCCGGGCACACCACTGCTCCTTCCCCTGTGTCATCTGCTAGTCAGCCCCCTGCCCAGAACCATGGCCCAAACACCTCCCGTGCGAAAACCCCATCTTCGCCTCCACGATCCTCCACAGCATCCACCAGCGTTCAGCTCTCCATACCCCAGACGCTGGAGCGCAAAAGGAAGTATAGCGCAACCCACCCACACGCCCAAGCCCTCAACGTCCACATCTCCAAGTTGCTTAGCCTGGAGATGCTGCCCTATAGGCTGGTAGAGACCGAGGCCTTTCGAAACAAACTCATCTTGCAAAGCAGTGTGCTTTCAGTGTAGGCTACAAAATAGCCATAGGAGAACCCCAACGGCTTACTTAGGCCTACAATAGCGTTATATTTTCCTTTTTTTTGTTTGCTTGTGGCTGGGCTTGCTGGCATTAGTAGTACAGCTAGTACCATATTGTGAGGAATTTGCTGGGAGACCTGCGACCGTTGTGTTTAGCTCTTAGTGACACGCATATCCACCTCAAACACCGAAGTGGGACAATTTATTAGGGGTTTGATTAGAATTAGGCAGAGTCTGCTGATTTTTTTTTTTTTTACCTTTATTTCATTTAATAGCTCAAAGTCATCAGGCACAGCACAAAATCCAGTTGTGTGCTGTCAGTGTAGGTTAGAAACTAGCCATAGCAATAGAATAGCATCGTTTTGTTAAAAAAAATAAAAATTAAAAATAAAAAATACAAAAAAAAAAAAAAATTAAAAGTTTACACTTTAATTTGGCAAATGTTTAACCCGAGGGCTAGGGGTAGAGGACGAGGGTGTGGACTTGGGCGTCCAACTACTGCAGGGGTCAGAGGCCGTGGTCCTGGGCAGGGTGAGACACCACCTGCTGATGAGGGAGCAGGGGAACGCCGCAGAGCTACACTCCCTAGGTTCATGATGTCTCAAGTTACTGGGACTCGTGATAGAGCACTGTTGAGGCCAGAACAGTGCGAAGAGGTGATGTCGTAGATTGCGGACAATGCTTCTAGCCATTTGTCCACCAGTCAGTCTTCCACACAGTCCACCCATGTCACCGAAATCAGCACTCCTCCAGCTCCTCCACCTGGAAGTAGTATCCATGGGGCATCTTCCACATATCGTCCCCTTATAAATGAGTGGGTCAGGCCATTCGTTCAGTGTTTTCACCAGATACGGTATGAACTGCGTCACTATGTAGCCACATGCTTGTGATCGACTAAATGATACCGTAACCGTGTTTCTTGTGTTCACATAGGAAAATCATTCAGCGCTTTTTGAACTCCCTCCTTCGGTTCCTCTCTGCAGCCTTAAACCAGCAAAATACTGATGACATACAGTGCTACACGTTATCCTCGTCCCAAAAAGGAATTTTTTAATTGGTTTTGAAACCTGAGTCCAGTTGGGATGTCGCCATGCCCACCTCCTGCCTGACGCTGCTGCTGACGCTTCTGCCTCTGCATGCGTCTTCTATAGTTGTCAGGGTCAATTATGGGATGTTTAGTGCTATCTAGCCTCATTCGGTCACTCTGTCATCGCAATGCTGTGCCTATAATGTGGCATAATGGTGCGAAAGCAGCTCTGTTTTAGCTGAAAGGAGTGTGGCACCGGTTTGGTCTTCTGATGCTGTAGCCAATCTGCCTCAAAGTTCGACGTAGTGCGTTCAGAGATGCTCTTCTGCCTACATTGGTCTTGTTAACGGGGGGTGCGATTTGAGATTTGAGTCACGTCGCCTTTCTATCAGCTCGAACCCGTCTGCCATTCTCCTCTGACCTCTGGCATCAACAAAGGCATTTTTCCACCCACAGAACCGCTCACTGGATGTTTTTTCTTTTTTCGGACCATTCTCTGTAAAAACTAGAGATGGTTGTGGTTGAAATCCCAGAGCGTATGAATCCGTTGTTTCTGAAAACTCAGACCCAGCCCTTCTGGCCACCAACAACCATAGCCACGTTTAAGGCACTCAAATCACATTTCTTTCCATATGATGCGGTTTGCTTGAACTGCAGGAGGACTGGCTTGACCATGTCTACATGCATAAATGCATGAGTGCCGCCATGGGATTGGCTGATAGAATAAGTGTTAACGAGAGCAGTTGACAGGTGTAACTAAGAAAGTGGCCAGGTTAGAGTATGTTATTGCCAAAATAAATTCATTCGTCAAAAACATGTTAAAAAAAAGGCATCCTGAGTAGTGGATGAATAGGACCCAAGGCAATAGGTTTGGCTAAACTGGACTTGGAATCTGTTCCTGTCTGGAGCCAAACCATGGACCCAAACTCTAACCATTAACACCCGTTAACAGTCTGCAGATGTAAATCTGTAAATGCCATAATGGGAGCGACAATTTCCCCAAATGGTGGTGTGCATATGCCACTGGCACAAGTGCTGGAATATCAGTTCCTCAAGGATTTTTTTGTAAATCAGATGATCTTTATTTATTTTTACATTTAAGGAACAATACAGCGCCAACAATACCCCCAATTGGGGAAAAAGCCACACATTGAAATTATTGGATCATCTTGGATTTCAAAGGAGGAGAGTTAGTCGCTTTTGGCGTCCACATGATGACGGACCTGCGGATACCTGAGATGCTGCTATGCGGAAGGAATAGCTCCTCTGCAGTCACTGCTGAATTAATAACGATCCCCTTCCCGTCGCCATAGTTGGGACAGGTTAACAGGCCCACTGAGACCTAATACTCGTTGTCCTCCATTTGGCAAATCCCGAGCGTCCCATTATGCCATAAGGGGTATATTCTGATAAAGCCTGTAAACCCTCTAATTGCTCACTTGCTCCCATAGGGTGTGAATAAGCTTCATTATCAGAAGCCAATCAGTTTCCTGCGGAAGCCCCCCCCATCCAGGTCAGAGCAGCCTCGTAGTACCTAAATAGTAGCTAACCATTGCTGCGAGACCCTACCATTTTCAGCCCCACCCCGTAGATGTTGGGTGGGCTGCCAAATAGTTAAAGCCATGGATTGGGGGAGGGCTTACTCACCCGTGCTGTTTGAGTGCCGAAAGTTTCCAACCTGATGCGAGGTGTTTACGCCCCACACAAGTCTCTTATTAAGGCATTTATCTTTTTGAACCTATTAAGAGGTAGCCATTTATCGGGGAATTGAATTATGCAGGGGTGTACGCAGGGGGCATCACCCACCATCTTTAATGGTCTACGTCAAGGGAAGCTTTTATACCAAGCTGCTATCTTGGGGTCTTCTTAGTAGAAGGGCGCCAAGTAACTTCTCTCAAAAGTCCCATACGCATGGAGAGACCTCAATCCCAAATATCTCAATCTAAATCACTGGAATGGGAAAGTCCCCCATCCCGCCACGGCCCACCAAACGATCCACTACAATGAATGCCGAAATTATGCCACATAACAGTTGAAGGCCTGATAGGGATCCGGAATTCTCAAACGGGAGCATGGCCGGACGCCAAGAGGGGACCCGGTGTCTCAAAGAAAGAAACCATAAAGAATACACGGTACAGACTATTTTATTGGGTAACTGTTCTATCGAAACCCTCACATATCTGGAGGACAGCCTCATGCCTCTGCTTCAATGGCTCTATGGCCGATGGAGAAACAGACATGGTGACAAGGGCAACTGTTGTTTACCCTGTAAGGGAAACACTCAGAACAATGCTCCCTTTGCCCCGTATCCTCGCCCTGGTGTCAGATATACACTTGGACCCAAGATATTAAAAGTAGGTCCAAAAACCAATCACCCGAATGACTCCCAAAGATATTGCCATTCCCACGTATCAAAGGCCATAGCGGCCATTAGTGTTAAAATGCTCTCGGACCGGATGTTATCTGCAGGGATCTGTGGATGAGTAGCAATCTACGATATTGATAGAGGTCGATTCTGGTGGGGGTATAAAACCCGTTGGTCAGAATGAAGAATGGAGGGGATGACAAGGCCTTAATCGATGGCATAAGGTCTTGGCTCGGTCTTCACATCAGTGGATATAAATAGGAAATGGGCCTTAGACATCCAGGTACCTGAGGGTCCTCCCTCCTTAGGTCTTACAACGATAATGGCTTCCGGGCACCGACCAGGGTAGTCCCCTTTCTAAAAAGGATTCCTCAACACCCTTTAGTAGCTTAGGCACAAAGATCCCCAAAGTGTTTGTATAGCTTCGTTGGGAATCCGTCCAACATGGGGCATTGTCATTGGCCCATAGCCTGCGTTGGCCTCTTTCTATTCTCCAAAGTCAGCGGGCCCTCCAGCATATCAATCTCTGGCCTATAGTGAGGAGGAGTTTTATAAAAAAAATTCTCAATATCTCTATCTGATGCTGCCGGTATTGTTAGTGTTACAGGTCTGCCCGTAGAAGGTCTGCAAGAATTAGAATACTTTAGTGCACACGACCCCCGTTTGGCCGCCTGCGAGACAATATGGGGTGTCCCCTTGCTGCGCTTCCGAGCTGAAGAAGCAAGTGGCCTACTTTCCCCTTCCTCAAAAGAATCTTTTTTCATAAACACATACGGCTTCCGAGCGCCACCTTAGCAAGTGTGTGTTTAGTTACCTCCTGAAGCGGGCTCGCGCAGTCGGTCTTTGGTCAGGTCAGTAGGGTTTCAAGTTGCTTCGGATACGAATTTCCAAGTTGCATAGCCTCATTAATGCCGTGTCCTAATTTGTTAACACTCACATATTTTCATAAGAACCACTCAAAAAGATTTCATTAGTCTTCCCATGTACATTGCTGCGGTCCACCAATCTTACATGCGCATCAAAGAACTGATTGGGTGCCTGGAACATACTAGTCACCAGCGGTTGAGTCAACCAAAGGGATTATCGGCCGCAATCTCAGAGGGTATGAGGTCCCGGGTGTGGTTAAAGGAGATTAACATAGGGGAGTGATCAGAAAATGTCCTCTGGAGGTACGGACATCGTCACTCGAAGTAAATTCCGGACTCCCCAAGTGCCGAGTCAAACGAAGAGAGTAGCATTAGATAGAGGGAACAGGCAGGAATACTCCTAGAGCATGGGTATCGGACCTCAATAGGTTCTATCATACCCACCTCTGAGATAGAGTAACAAGGGAGCAAGTTACCTCTACCGCCCTAGTCCATAGTCAGCAGTCTATGTTCTGTCCAGGCCTTCATGAGGCATTTTGAAATCTACCCACCACCAAATCGAGTATCTTGGAATGCTTTGCAATATATGCCAACACCCAAAGTAATACACATTGGATATGGACGGAGGGATGTATACTGTAATAAGCAGAAAGGAAACGCGACTGTACCAACGTTACATTCCGACAGATTTATACCTCCCCTCCGTATCCACTGCTTTATCTAACATGCCAAAGGTATATTCTATGCCCACCAGAATGCTCACCCACCTTGCGTCATGTGGAATCGACAGAATGTAGCATTTCCCGCTCCAGGGCTTATTCATCAAATGGATATGATCCTCGGACAAATGTGTCCATGAAACACTTATATGGCAGGTGTTGTTAAGCAAGTAATGACAGACCCCCATACGCTTGCCTCTCAAATTCCAAACTAACTATTTTCAAATCATCGCCATCTATCCTACATACATACACCCCACACCACGACATAGATCATCCGCTTTCTCCCAAGGCCGGAACCAGACCCTCCCCCCAGCCTCCCTTTCCCTTTTCTCCCCCCCCCCCCCCCCCCCCCCGCCCCCCCAAAACAATAACAAAGTACCACAAGTGACTCCTAATACATCTCCATCCACCTGAAGCCCTGTTGGGGGCTATGCGTTTTACCTATGCTATACCCTTGAGCGTGCACTGATATTTCTCATACATAACCATCTTGGATTCAATACTATCATAAGGTAAATCTCCACCGTCTCCCCCCTATTCCCACCAAATAGTGGAGGGAAGCAGGTCTTCCTCACCTTAACAGAAATATCTGGATACATATTTTAATCCAGAAACCATTCGAAAAAGAACACTGATAATAAAAACTAAAATGTAACAAAAACTGCCCTGTTGCGGATATCTTATCAGGAGCAACCATACAGTAACAGCCGAAGGTGCCAATTAGGGCAACACATCAGAAACTCTATCGTAAAGGTCTCTATAAACAGAGTCATCAGTCCCTGCTCGGTTACACGATTCTATTCCGCGTTGGCCTTCATGTTGGTATAGCCATTGCAGGGTGTTTTTTAGGATCCTCAAAAAAGTGGGTCAGTCCCCAAGTGTCCACCACTCGCAACGTGGTGGGAATATCATAGAGTAGGGGACATCACGGCTCATAACCTGCGCTTTATGTCCAAGAACTTGGCTCTCTGCGCTGCAATCTTGAGAGTAGTCCGGAAACAGAGAAATTTTAGCTCCGTGGTGAGGTCGGCTTAGTCCCGGGCCTTACGCAGAATAGTAGTCCTGTCCTGAAGTGTAAATCTTGCCAACATTGGGCTAGGTGGACGCCCCTGGTCGCTAGGTCTTGTGGGGGGACCCTGTGGGCCCCTTTCGATGGCAACCATTGGAGATAGATCTCTTCCAAATTTCTGAAGCAGCATGCTCAATAAAGTTGTGGGATTGGCCCTCTTCTTTATTGGGTATCCCCACCAGCTGCTAAATATTTATGCGTGCCCTATTCTATAGGTCATCAGTTTTTTATGCCAAAGAGCGCCAATTCTCAAAGGTGCCCTTCTGGAAGGCTTTTTGGCATTGCCATACCTCCTCAAGATCTGAGGTCTCTGCTTACTCAAGTAGTGCGTTCAATGGCATGCATGGAGTAAAATGGAGAGTCTTCCCGCATGCCCCCCCCACTTGTGTGTGAGGAAAAGATTTAATGCCTGTATTACAAGCGGGGCAACCGCCTACAGAAAACATCAGCAATCGTGGCTCATATTCCTTGGAGGAGAATTAGCCAGCCTGGGTGTCTGTTGTAAGGTGGTCCGGTCCACCCACTACATATCAGGAGAGCTCGCTCCTTACGACAAGTTCCGGGTCACCTCCACCGAGCCAGCCGTCCACTGCCATGAGTCGCCAGGAGACACGATCGGCTCCCTTCCGTCTGGCCTGGACCAAAGCAGCCCAGCCGCGGCCGCGAGGTTCTTTGCAGCGGGGAAAGATGCGGGAGTGGGGGGGTAGATGAGGGGGAGGGCGTCAAGCGCCAGATTGATAAAATTCAGGGGGCCGCCGGGAAGTTTTAGAGCTGCGGGTTTGCTTTAGAAGGAATTTTCTAAAGTTCTGACGGTGTTAAGTGTACTGGAGGATATCAGCAGCAGGATCCTCGTTCTGGAGCCCCAAATCTTGGGCAAACCAACCGGATAAGATAATAAAAGCAGGATAACTGGTGGGAGCATCTCCCTATGCGGTCTTAGGATGCTCCGTCAGGCCTTATCGCCCCGTCCTCAATGATTTAATGACGCAACACTGTTCACAAGATTTTATGGAGGGTGGCTGAGAAAAACCCAGGCCCAAAGGACAAACTTTTGACTGACATTTGAGTCAAACTCAAAAATAATCCTGAGGAATACATACTGAGGTTACACAATAAAAAATTTACATAGTCAAAAAGATGTGGTGAGACCTAGTAGATCAAGGATACAGAAATCTATATTTCTAACCAAAAATAGAAACAAAACCTAATATTGAAAAAAACATAAATAAAATACAATACCAAAATCCTATACCAACACACCTGTATAGCTCCACAAAAACCCCGACACTGGGACATATTAATGGGTGTTTTATTGTGTTTTGTATATGAATTACTGTGATAATTCCATATATGATTGTTTATTAAGATTTATCAGGTTTAGACTTGGTTCTGGAATAACTGTATATTGAAGCAGGATAATTGTAGATTTTATCACATTTTTGTGGATATTTCTATTGGAATTACATTTCCGTTCTTACCGTTAAGATTAAATTTTTAATGGGTGAAATGCCACATGGGCAGGGGGAGAGTTAAGGTCTCTTCTTGACACAGATGGTAGCCACAAGGGCCAGTAGGGGAGGTTCAGATAGTTTAGATTTTGCATATGAATGAAAGTAACAAATCGGCCGCACTGCAGACAAACAAGTTGGAGTAAGTTGCAGTGAGGTCTCTCCTTTAGAAATGGAGAGAGAAGTGACAGAACGCTGGCAGAATAAGGAGAATTCCAGAAGGAGGGAAGCAGGACAAAGAAGATTTTCTCCTACTGAGATTTTTTTAACAAACTGGGGCTTCAATAACAAACAGATGATAATTTAAAGGTTTCTCAGAGAAAAAAATAGAGGCAGAATTTTTTTTAAACCAGATACATAGTCACAGAGACTGTTTTTGTTGTATTCCAGATAAACATACAGACTAAAAGACAACCAGAGAGAAATCGGCAACCGGGATCGGGAGACAATGCAGAATAGCGCCGCGTAAAGGCCAGTTAAGGATAACAAAAGAAGAGTGAATAAATCAAGGCGATACCTTTTTGAGGCTAACTGAGTATATTTGATGTGAGCTTTCGATGAATACTAGTTCTCGTCGTAAGGACCATTGTGTTCTGATGAAACAGAAAATTCACAGATTGATACACAAAACATGTGATCATCACAGGTATTAAAATAAAAACTCTAAAACACACAGATTAATAAAAACAGGGACATCCTTATTTAAAACCGCGGGATGCATAAATAAAAACATTAAAAACTATTGAGGTGAGGACACATGAGCCATGACTATTCTTATATGCTTGTGGCCTCAGGTCAGAGGTAGGAGGTCAGAAGCTCGGCCTAATGTTAAGTCAACACTTTGCCAAGGTGTTTGAATATCCTCATTAATTTATACTCCATTCTTTCCTTTCCACGTGTTAAAATTGTACCATGAAAATATAATCCGAAAATCTGCAATTGTGTGTGGACCTCTCAGAAGAAGAAATGTGCAGCCACTTTGGAGATCTTTCCTTTCATTTTTATATCAGATTCTGTGTTCATACGCTGATGGAGGTCGCTACCGGTTTCCCAACATTAAAGGCCTGTGGTTTTGGACACTGTGACACATAATAAGGTAGACCCACTTAGAGGACCGCAGGAAAAAGGTCCCCTTGATCTGATTGTACCTGACTGTGATGAGCTACAGGGATTGGATCACATGTGCGAAGTGTTGCTGGCCGTTTTACACCTGCTTTGCAGGCAGGGTGTGTTGAGATGCATTATGATGGGGGTCTCAGGGCGCTCCGAGACAAACCAGGGTTTAAGGTTTGGTGGTTGCCGGAGGACAGGAGAGGAGGGACTGGAAAATTTCTTTTAGAAGATGACACTGCAGACATTCATACGACAACTGCTGTAACATCACAGTAATGCAAAAATATCACTCTCTAAAATAGTTTGTATCATTTTTCTTTCAGCATCATTTAACAATACACAGACAATGGCCCACATTTATGAAAGAACTTGTACCAGTCTTCGTCGGAATTTGTTGCTCTTTAAGTGCAAATGCTTGCACATTGATTTATTAAAGTGTCTGCAACACATTAGGTTAGGCTGCACTAAACCAGGCATGAATGAAGTGAGCGTTGCATGGAGGACTGCAATGCAGGGTGCGCCATCTATGTATGAAAGAAGTGTGCCACAATTCATGAATTAGGCACACCCTCCATCCATCACAGGCAAACTGCAAGTAGTCCGTTTGCACTGTATGTGATAATGTGGGCCCCCTGTCTCCATAGGCCAACCACAGCTGTGCTTCTGTGATGAGGCAATGATGTCACCCTGGTGACGGGCTTTGAAGTTTTTGAAGAACTCCAGGAATGCCTTGTGGTATCAACTTTATATTAGGCATGGCTTTATACAGTAGAATGCTTGAATGAGCTGACAGTATAAACATGTACTAACATAAGTAGTGCAACGTATTATACAAGAGATCCCAAAATATCTATTTCGGTCCCTGGGGACAAAAAATAAATTAAATAGGGGAATTTAATATGGCTACCAAACTGCTTCTTGAAGTACACAATGGCAAATCAGGAAAACTTCCCACCTCATTAATTATCATAGGTACAAAAAAATAAAAAGTATGGGGGAGGATTTATCACTGCCTTTCTTTTGTACAATGTCTTGAACATAAGAACACACATTTTTGACACACTTTTTTTAATAGCAGTCGGCATTCAGATGTCTATACACAGCTGGACACCGGGCCTTAACAACCGGATTGGAGCGAATCTGATCGCGGGTGTGTTAAAACCATTACACGCCCCGGTCAAGCATGAACGTGGGTGTAGGGTGTTCACGTGCTATGGATCGGATCCCCCGTGCTGCATTACCAGGGGGATCCAATCCACCATTTGGACAGCCCCAAGGACTGCTGAGGCTCGGGGTTTGCCCGATGTTCTGGGCAAGTCAGACCACTCACGGGTCTATGACTGTAAAACGTATGAGTAGGCGCCCTGAGACAGTTTACATGCTCTACCAATAAATTAGTATTGTAGGCAGGTATTTGAAACTTGAACCAGCGATCAAAGCATCGATGGTTCAAAGTTTTAGTATGAAAAAAGTAAAAACATGTAAAAAACCACTACAGTTACACATTAGATAAAAGTAAAAAAATAAATACATTAAAATATGTCACTTCCCAGAAAACAAACTAAAGGAAACCTGTCACCATGACCTATTTTTCACTAAAGACAGGTTGCAGAAGAAGAGTTAGTACACGTGCAGTGCAAATATGGCCTATCTGACTTTTCCTATGCATTTGATACAAGATAATTGTGAGTTATGCGCCCACATGACAAAAATGTGGGTAGTCACAGGGGCTGGACTTTGTGCTAGATGCATTTCAAAAAACAACAGGTGGCTCCTTGCTGGTTACCCATCCTCAGAGCTTGGCCCCCCACCCTTGTGCTCCTATCTGCTCTCTGCTTAGTCCAGAGGCACAGGCCCTGGTAGTTGACATCAGTGGGGGAGGGACAAGCTGTACAGGTGCCAAAAATGGAGACAGCCTTCAGCTCAGACAATGTTACATGATGTTTTTGAAAGGCATCCCAAACCAAAGTCCCGGCCCATGTGTGACTACCCCAGGATTTGTAAGCATTGCAAAGAGTAAGTTTATAACACACAATTATAATGGATAAAATGCTTAGAAAAGGCAGAGAGACAGAGAGGATCTTTGCAATGCAGGTCATGGGGTTTTAGAACTTAGTGTTTATGAAAAAGAGAGGTTCCCTTGAATAAAGTAGAAAAATGCAAACCCAAAAACCCAACATATTTGGTATTGCCGAGTTCATCACAATCAGAATATACAACAGAATCATCAGTATTAGATCTTGACAAAGTGAACCCTGTATTAACCCCCCCAAAAAAAAAACGCGCCAAAAAAGATATTTTAATTAATACCCTATAAAAATGCTCTTTCTAAAAGTTGATTTAAAAAATGTTATGCACTCTAAAAAGACCACGTAAAAATAAAAAAGCATTTTTGCCAAATTATTTTTATTCAGTATAAAAATGGGGAAAAAGAAAAACATAAAAAAATTATATAAAATGAGAGGTATTTCAAGCCGTGACAACCCATAGAATAAAAAGTATGGGTTTAACGGCCCAAAAAAAAAAAACAATAAAAATGTCCTAAAATTGTGATTTCTTTCCTCCACAAGACAAAAGTTCATAAATTCCCACAATTAGCTATAGATGCCCCAAAATTAGTGTACCAGAAAAGGCATCTCATGTGGAAAAGAAAATAAGCCCCTAGAGGTCCACATTAAAAAAAGAAAAAAAATTATAGCCTGTACAATGTGGCAAATCTGATCTGGTGGCTCCTCCTCCCTTTATGCAAAAGAGTTCTAATCCAGACTTCCACAGCCATATTGAGGATTGGGAACGGGATTTTAAAATGTGGATTTTAAAAATGTTGGATTGTCATAAGAACCAGGAGTACAATAAGGCTGTAGCGCAGACACTGTGATACTGTTTATAGATGTTGCTGTAGTCTAAGTGGTCCCGCCTAGTAAGTGTACCATTTAAGTAGCAGTACTTCTCAGCGGGTTCCTTTTGCTTTTCCGAGTATTGAATTTGTTAAAAAACCAGATACGTTATGGAACTTGGTCACTATGTCGCCACCATGCTGTGTTATCGACTAAATATACCGTCAACCTTTTGTTCACATAGGAAATCATTTCAGCGCTTCTTGCTCACCTCCTTTGGTTCCTCTCTGCCACCCATTGGTTTGAAGCCTGAGCCCATTTAGGGTATGTCGCCATGCCACTCTCTAGCCTGCCGCTGCTGCCGCTGCCTCTGCATGCCGTCTTCTATAGTGTCAGGGTCAATTATTGGATGTTTTAGATGCTATCTAGCCTCATTCGGTCACTCTGTCATCGCCATGCTATTGCCCATAATTTTGGCATAATGGTGCCTCAGAGGCATCCATGCATTTTTCTTTCTGCTTTTTCCTGTCCATTTCCGTGTTTTTTCCATCATTTTCTGAAGTTTCCAGGTGTTTGGCCAAGCTTCCCAGTGCAGACCCTTGGTCCCCTTGAAAAATGCTCGAGTCTCCCATTGACTTCAATGGGGTTCATTTTTCGAGATGAGCACTCGAGCATCGGGAAAAGTTCGTCTTGAATAATGAGCACCCGAGCATTTTAGTGCTCACTCATCTCTAGTTGCAACTATAAAATATATCAGTTCCAACTTACATATAAATTCAACCTAATTACAAACCTAAAGAACCTATCTTGTACATAAACCGGGACTGGCTGTATTGTAGGACATATTACCCAAAAAGCCTTTATTGTTTAAGAATAGAGTACCCAGAAAGCAATTTGTTACTAATGGCAAACTATATTAAGGCACAAATTAAGCATCATGCACATACATAAATAAAATAACAATGACTGTGGTGTGCAACCTTTGCCAAACCAGGATCAGCAGGGGTTCCAACACTACTAGCTTAACTACCACCAGTATGCGCAGGCATATGAATGCTAAACACCCCATTCAATGGCACCAAGCCCGTTCACCTCCGGCCGGGCACCCCACTGCTCCTTCCCCTGTGTCATCTGCTAGTCAGCCCCCTGCCCAGGACCATGGCCCAAACACCTCCCGTGCGAAAACCCCATCTTCGCCTCCACGATCCTCCACAGCATCCACCAGCGTTCAGCTCTCCATACCCCAGATGCTTGAGCGCAAAAGGAAGTATAGCGCAACCCACCCACACGCCCAAGCCCTCAACGTCCACATCTCCAAGTTGCTTAGCCTGGAGACGCTGCCCTATAGGCTGGTAGAGACCGAGGCCCTTCGAAACCTCATGGCGGAGGCCGCCCCTCGGTATTTGGTCCCCAGCCGCCACTACTTTTCCCGATGTGCCGTCCCAGCCCTGCACAAGCACGTGTCAGAGAACATCATCCGTGCCCTGACCAACGCCGTTTCTGACAAGGTCCACCTGACCACGGACACGCGGATGAGTGCTGCCGGGCAGGGCCACTATATATCGCAAATAATTTTATCTCCAAACATAACACTCAAAAGTGTTATGCAAACAGTTAAACTTTCCCTGTCCCCTTCCTCTCCAAGAGGAAAGCAAGAACAGTAACAGTGCAAGGAGAGGAGTGAAGACTTATGTATTCTTTCTATCCTGAATTTGATTTAGGTTGCCCACTACCCACTCCCGTCATTCCAACAATAGCACAGTGTAGGTATCATAACTAGAGATGGGCTAGAGATTCTTGCTGCAATCCCTCGCTCTTTTAATAGCAGTTCTATTTAGTGACAAAATCGAATAGGAAGAAATCTGTTTGACATTCAAGTATCTGCAGAAGTGAGCTGTCAGTTGTGGGGTATCTATATAACGCTCATTGCAATACCTTTGAGGGGCTCTAGTTTACAGCCAGCTTTACGTGTGAAATCTACATAGTTTATACAGTGATTTTCGCAGAAATTACACTGTCAGTTGTGGGGTATCTGTATAGCGCACATTGCAATACCTTTTGGGGGCTCTAGTTTACAGCCAGATTTACGTGTGAAATCCACATAGTTTATACACTGTTTTTTGCTGAAATTACACTGTCAATTGTGGGGTATCTGTATAACGCACATTGCAATACCTTTTGGGGGCTCTAGTTTACAGACAGATTTACGTGTGAAATCCACATAGTTTATACAGTGATTTTCGCTGAAATTACAGTCAGTTGTGGGGTATCTGTATAACGCACATTGCAATACCTTTTGGGGGCTGTAGTTTACAGCCAGATTTATGTGTGAAATCCACGTAGTTTATACAGTGATTTTCGCTGAAATTACACTGCCAGTTGTGGGGTATCTGTATAACGCACATTGCAATACCTTTTGGGAGCTCTAGTTTACAGCCAGATTTACGTGTCAAATCCACGTAGTTTATAAACCACTATGTCAGACAGAAAGGTTGCAGGTGGAGCAGGCAGAGGTGGCAGCACAGTAAGGGGATGTCGCAGCAGGGGTGACTCTGTGAGACCAGAACTGCCGTTGTCATCTAGTGGCAGTGTGTTGATCAACAACCCAAAGGTTGTTAAATGGTTGACTAGGTCATCCAATTCCTCAAATATAACATCTGACAACCCCAGCCTAGAGTCCGTAGTTTCCTCTGATACAACAATTAGTTGGCATGGCCCAGGAGCAGGTCATAGGCCCTCACCTGTCCTCAAGCAGGCTCTGTCCTGTTCCTTTCCCGCAGCCAGAGAGCTACTAGGTGGTCTGGGCTCAGCGCCACTATTCAGCGAGGACAAAGTGTTTGAGGACAGTCAGCAGCTGCTTTGCAGTGAAGAGGTGGGGCAGACTTCCGCTGCTTCCTGCAGTAGGCAGGCTTTGCATACTGACATTGGTGAGGAGAGTAGCAGTGACTGGGAAACGAAAATTGATGATGATGTAGCTGGGTGTAGCAGGGGATTCATCATCGTCGGGCGAAGAGAGTGTCAGCTTGCGGAGCAGGCAGCAAGTCACTACTTTGGCTGTGAGTCAGCAGGGTGGCAGCAGTGCGAGGACGGGAGCCAAATGTCCGCCGGGTACAAATTCCGATTCGCAGGCCCAAATAAGCAGTGGCAACAGGGGCTCAGCGAGGCAGTGGTGGTAGTAGTCGCTCAGTGCAGAGTGTTGGCGGTATAATTACCACCTCAGCGGTGTGGCAGTTTTTTGTAAAGACACCAGAAGAGCCGAGTGTGGGTATATGTCGTATCTGCGGGCAGAAAGTGAAGCGTGGCCAGGGAGCTAACCTTGGCACCACGGCCCTGCGCCAACACCAGATCACATCACCATCCAATGGCCTGGGAGAAACGGGTGTCAGATGCGGTCCATCCTGCAGGCACAGCAACAGCAGCAGCACCTAGTGGCACACATGTTGTTTCAGCAAGTCAAGGCTCCAGTACCTCTGTCGAAGGGAGCTGTTTGTCTTTGACATCATCTCCCAGTCCAGATGCTCCTGCTCCTCGCTACGCATGGTGCCAGCAGTCGTTGAGCGAGGCGATTACAAAAAGACTACTCTATGCGTCCAGCCATCCTAAGGTGCAGAAGCTGACCGTGCTCTTGTCGAAGTTGTTGGTACTGCAGTCTCTCCCTTTCCAAGTCGTGAACTCTGCACCCTTCGGAGAACTAATGGCTTGTGCCAAACCGAAGTGGAGAGTTCCAAGCCGAAATCTTTTTTCCAAAAAGGCTGTGCCAGCTTTTCACCAATATGTACAACAGAAGGTGGGCCAGTCCCTGAGCTTATCAGTTTTTTCCAAGGTGCATGGCAGCGCGGACGTGTGGAGCTGTAATTATGGTCAGGGCCAGTATGTGTCCTTTACGGCCCACTGGGTTTATGTGCTTCCCGCCCAGCCTCACCAACAACTTCAACAAGAGACGGCGCTTTCTCCTCCACGTTGTCAAACTGCTGCTCCTGCGCCAGTGTCCGCCTCCTCCTTCTCCACCAACACCTCAGCCTCCAAAGGTGCTGCTCCATCATACTACATGTGCAAGGCACAGCGATGTCACGCAGTTCTACACCTGGTTTGCCTGGGCGAACGAAGTCACACAGGGGAGGAACTGCTCCATGTCATGCAAGAAGAAATCAATGTGTGGCTTTCTCCGCGACAACTAAAAATCGGAACCATGGTGACAGACAATGGGAGGAACATGGTGTCCGCGCTGCACCGAGGAGGGATGGTCCATGCGCCTTGCATGGCGCACGTGTTCAATCTGGTAGTCAACAAGTTCCTGAAGTCTTACACCCATCTGCAAGACATTCTAAAAATGGCCAGGACACTGTGCACGCACTTCAGCCATTCTTACAAAGCCAAGCAGACCCTCCTCGAGTTGCAGCGCCAGAACGGCCTACCCCAACATAGTCTGATATGCGATGTTTCCACCCATTGGAATTCCAGCCTCCATATGTTAGACCGCCTGTAGGAACAGAGAAAAGCCATTAATGATTTTTTGATGATGCAAGCGGACAGTAGTACTCCCCTGTGTAACTTTGATGTCAGCCACTGGCAGCTCATGCGTGACACCTGCCGTTTGCTCAGGCCTTTTGAAGAGGCCACGTTATTTGTCAGTCGCCAGGACTGCGGGATGAATAACGTCATTCCACTGCTTCATGTCCTGGAACTCATGCTGCGAAATCTGTCTGGTCAGGGCAATGTAGAAGTGGAGACTACATCTCATGGCCACATGAGTCCGCTGGGGGCTGATAGTTTAAAGCCAGATTTACATGTGAAATCCACATAGTTTATACAGTGATTTTCGCTGTCAGTTGTGCGGTATCTGTATAACGCACATTGCAATACCTTTTGCGGGCTCTAGTTTAAAGCCAGATTTACGTGTGAAATCCACGTAGTTTATACAGTGATTTTCGTTGAAATTACACTGTCAGTTGTGGGGTATCTGTATAACGCACATTGCAATACCTTTTGGGGGCTCTAGTTTACAGCCAGATTTACGTGTGAAATCCACGTAGTTTATACAGTAATTTTTGCTGAAATTACACTGTCAGTTGTGGGGTATCTGTATAACGCACATTGCAATACCTTTTGGGGGCTCTAGTTTACAGCCAGATTTAAGTGTGAAATTCACATAGTTTATACAGTGATTTTCACTGAAATTACACTGTCAATTGCGGGGTATCTGTATAACGCACATTACAATACCTTTTGGGGGCTCTAGTTTACAGCCAGATAAACCACTATGTCAGACAGAAAAGTGGCAGGTGGAGCAGGCAGAGGTGGCAGCACAGTAAGGGGATGTCGCAGCAGGGGTGACTCTGTGAGGCCAGAACTGCCATTGTCATCTAGTGGCAGTGTGTTGATCAACAACCCAAAGGTTGTTGAATGGTTAACTAGGTCATCCAATTCCTCAAAGAGTCCGTAGGTTCCTCTGATACAACAATTAGTTGGCATGGCCCAGGGGCAGGTCAGTGGACCTCACCTTTCCTCAACCAGGCTCTGTCCTGTTCCTTTCCCGCAGCCAGAGAGCTACTAGGTGGTCTGGGCTCCGCGCCACTATTCAGCGAGGACGAAGTGTTTGAGGACAGTCAGCAGCTGCTTTGCAGTGAAGAGGTGGGGCAGACTTCAGCTGCTTCCTGCAGTAGGCGGGCTGTGCATACTGACATCAGTGAGGAGAGTAGCAGTAACTGGGAAACGCAAATTGACAATGATGTAGCGGATCGCACTTGGGAGCCGGGTGTAGCAGGGGATTCATCATCGTCAGGCAAGGAGAGTGTCAGCTTGCGGAGCAAGCAGCAAGTCGCTACTGTGACTGTGAGTCAGCAGGGTGGCAGCAGTGCGAGGACGGGAGCCAAATGTCCACGGGGTACAAATCCCGAATCGCAGGCCCAAGGGGCTAAGCGAGGCAGCGGCGGTAGTAGTCGCTCAGTGCAGTGTGTTGGCGGTAAAATTACCACCTCAGCGGTGTGGCAGTTTTTTGTAAAGACACCAGAGGAGCCGAGGGTATATGTCGTATCTGCGGGCAGAAAGTGAAGCGTGGCCAGGGAGCTAACCTTGGCACCAAGGCCCTGCACCAACACATGCAGCGTCACCATCCAATGGCCTGGGAGAAACAGGTGTTAGATGCGGTCCATCCTGCAGGCGCAGCAACAGCAGCAACACCTAGTGGCACACATGCTGTTTCAGCAAGTCAAGGCTCCAGCACCTCTGCCGAAGGGAGCTGTTTGTCTTTGACATCATCTCCCGGTCCAGATGCTCCAGCTCCTCGCTACGCATTGCGCCAGCAGTCGTTGAGCGAGGCGATTACAAAAAGACAACTCTATGCGTCCAGCCATCCTAAGGTGCAGAAGCTGACCGTGCTCTTGTCGAAGTTGTTGGTACTGCAGTCTCTCCCTTTCCAAGTCGTGGACTCTGCACCCTTCAGAGGTACTTGTGCCAAACCGAGGTGGAGAGTTCCAAGCCGCAATTTTTTTTCCAAAAAGGCTGTGCCAGCCCTTTACCAATATGTACAACAGAAGGTGGGCTAGACCTTGAGCTTATCAGTTTCTTCCAAGGTGCATGGCAGCGCCGCCGTATGGAGCTGCAATTATGGTCAGGGCCAGTATATGTCCTTTACGGCCCACTGGGTGAATGTGCTTCCCGCCCAGCCACACCAACAACTTCAACAAGAGACGGCGCTTTCTCCTCCACGTTTTCAAACTGCTGCTCCTGTGCCAGTGTCCGCCCCCTCCTTCTCAACCACCACCTCAACCTCCACAAGTGCTGCTCCATCATACCACATGTGCAGGGCACAGCGGTGTCAAGCAGTTCTACACCTGGTTTGCCTGGGTGAACTATGTCACACAGGGGAGGAACTGCTCCACGTCATGCAAGAAGAAATCAATGTGTGGCTTTCTCCGCGACAACTAAAAATCGGAACCATGGTGACATACAATGGGAGGAACATGGTGTCCGCGCTGCACTGAAGAGGGATGGTCCATGCGCCCTGCATGGCACACGTGTTCAATCTGGTAGTCAACAAGTTCCTGAAGTCTTACACCCATCTGCAAGACATTCTAAAAATGACCAGGACACTGTGCACGCACTTCAGCCATTCTTACAAAGCCAAGCACACCCTCCTCGAGGCCTACCCCAACATAGTCTGATATGTGATGTTTTCACCCGTTGGAATTCCAGCCTCCATATGTTAGACTGCCTGTATGAACACAGAAGCCATTAATGATTTTTTGATGATGCAAGCGGACCATAGTACTCCCCTGTGTAACTTTGCAGCTCATGCATGACACCTGCTGTTTGCTCAGGCCTTTTGAAGAGGCCACATTACTTGTCAGTCGCCAGGACTGCGGGATGAATAACGTCATTTCACTGCTTCATGTCCTGGAACTCATGCTGCAAAATCTGTCTGGTCAGGGCACTGGAGAAGTGGAGACTACATCTCATGGCCACATGAGTCCGCTGGGGGCTGAACTGGAGGAGGAGGAGGAGGACATTGGAGCACAAGCAGAGTCTGGTGCAATTTGTGGTTTTTCTACTCAGGTGACAGGAGAGGAGGATCAGGAGCATCCGGAGGAGGTAGAAGATGAGGCAGATAACCCAGAAGCACCGTGGCAGTATACTGTGGATATGGAGACCGGGAGTCACTTGTGCAGATGGCCCGCAGCATGCTGCTTTGCCTAACTAGTGACAGCCGAATAGTCAACATCCGGCATAGGGATGACTTTTGGCTCTCCACCCTTTTGGACCCTCGCTACCGGTCCAAAATGGGTGACTTTTTTCCTTCTGGAGAAGTGGAGACTACATAGGGATGACTTTTGGCTCTCCAGCCTTTTGGACCCTCGCTACCGGTCCAAAATGGGTGACTTTTTTCCTTCTGCTGAGAGGAAGGAACATCTGGCATACTATAGAGAAATACTGAGCACACAGTTGGCCGCTGCCTATGTGCGCCATTGTCCATCCTCTGTCAGGTCTGACCGGGGGATTCCTGGCAGTCATTGCTCACGTACTACTACCACGGCTGCTATGGGGAGCTGGGGGGAGCAGTAACAGTTCCATCAACAGTGGCTTAAGTCTGGATTCCTTAATGAGCAATTTCCTTCACCCGCCTAGTGAGGAGGGTAGCCGCCACCGGCAGCAATACATGAAGCAGACCCTGCACCAGCAGGTGGTGGCCTACTTGGACAGCACTTTAGCACCTGAGGTAGAGGATCCCATGGACTACTGGGCAGCCAAACTTGATGCGTGACCGCAACTTGCGGAGTTTGCAGTAGAGAAGCTGTCCTGCCCGGCCAGTAGTGTGGCATCAGAGCTGGTGTTCAGTGCGGCGGGGGCCATCGTTACTCCAAGGAGAACCCGCTTGTCCACCCGTAATGTGGAGAGACTGACCTTTGTCAAGATGAATCAGGCTTGGATTGGCCAGGATTTCAACTCACCAATGCCTAATGCATCAGATTAGATCAGCCATGACGCCTCCTCCAAACGTTGAGAAATGAGTCGGGGTTCTAACTACCTGCCTCAGCTACTATTCTGATGCTGCCACCCGCCTGATGCCACACATCTGCTGCTAGTTGCACCATCTGCCTCCTACCATCTTTACCAGGGACTGGAATTGTCCGCCACACTATATCATGGTGCCACTCTGCAGGCTCCGGCTGCTTCTGATGCCACCTTCACACTATATCATTGTGCCACTCTGCGGGCTCCTGCTGTTGCTGCTTCTGATGCTGCCCTCACACTATATCATTGTGCCACTCTGCGGGCTCCTGCTGTTGCTGCTTCTGATGCTGCCTTCACACTATATCATTGTGCCACTCTGCTTTTGGGGGCTCTAGTTTACAGCCAGATTTACGTGTGAAATCCACATAGTTTATACAGTGATTTTAGCTGAAATTACACTGTCAGTTGTGGGGTATCTGTATAACGCACATTACAATACCTTTTGGGGGCTCTAGTTTACAGCCAGATTTACGTGTGAAATCCAAATAGTTTATAAACCACTATGTCAGACAGAAAGGTGGCAGGTGGAGCAGGCAGCGGTGGCAGCACAGTAAGGGGATGTCGCAGCTGGGGTGACTCTGTGAGGCCAGAACTGCAGTTGTCATCTAGTGGCAGTGTGTTAATCAACAACCCAAAGGTTGTTGAATGGTTGACTAGGTCATCCAGTTCCTCAAATATAACATTTGACAACGCCAGCCCGTCCGTAGTTCGTAGGTTCCTCTGACACAACAATTACTTGGCATGGCCCTCACCTGTCCTCCACCAGGCTCTGTCCTGTTCCTTTTCCGCAGCCAGAGAGCTATTAGGTGGTCTGGGCTCAGCGCCATTATTCTGCAAGGACAAAGTGTTTGAGGACAGTCAGCAGCTGCTTTGCAGTGAAGAGGTAGGGCAGACTTTCGCTGATTCCTGCAGTAGGCAGGCTGTGCATACTGACATCGGTGAGGAGAGTAGCAGTGACTGGGAAACGCAAATTGATGATGATGTAGCCTATCGCATTTGGGAGCCGGGTGTAGCAGGGGATTCATCATCGTTGGGCAAAGAGAGTGTAAGCTTGCGGAGCAGGCAGCAAGTCGCTACTGTGGCTGTGAGACAGCAGGGTGGCAGCAGTGTGAGGACGGGAGCCAAACGTCCGCAGGGTACAAATAACGATTCGCAGGCCCAAATAAGCAGTGGCACAGGGGCTCAGCGAGGTAGCGCCGGTAGTAGTCGCTCAGTGCAGAGTGTTGGCTGTAAAATTAGCACCTCTGCCAAAGGTAGCTGTTTGTCTTTGACATCATCTCCCGGTCCAGATGCTCCTGCTCCTCGCTCCAACGCACATTGCAATACCTTTTGGGGGCTCTAGTTTACAGCCAGATTTATGTGTGAAATCCACGTAGTTTATACAGTGAAATTCGCTGAAATTACACTTTCAATTGTTGGGGTATCTGTATTACGCACATTGCAATACCTTTTGGGGGCTCTAGTTTACAGCCAGATTTACGTGTCAAATCCACGTAGTTTATAAACCACTATGTCAGACAGAAAGGTGGCAGGTGGAGCAGGCAGCGGTGGCAGCACAGTAAGGGGATGTCGCAGCAGGGGTGACGCTGTGAGGCCAGAACTGCCGTTGTCATCTAGTGGCAGTGTGTTGATCAACAACCCAAAGGTTGTTGAATGGTTGACTAGGTCATCCAGTTTCTCAAATATAACATTTGACAATGCCAGCCAAGAGTCCGTAGGTTCCTCTGATACAACAATTAGTTGACATGGCCCTCACCTGTCCTCCACCTGGCTCTGTCCTGTTCCTTTTCCGCAGCCAGAGAGCTACTAGGTGGTCTTGGCTCAGCGCCATTATTCTGCGAGGACGAAGTGTTTGAGGACAGTCAACAGCTGCTTTGCAGTGAAGAGGTGGGGCAGACTTCCGCTGCTTCCTGCAGTAGGCAGGCTGTGCATACTGACATCGGTGAGGAGCGTAGCAGTGACTGGGAAACGCTAATAGATGATGATGTAGCCGATCGCATTTGGGAGCCGGGTGTAGCAGGGGATTCATCATCATCGGGCAAAGAGAGTGTCAGCTTGTGGAGCAGGCAGCAAGTCGCTACTGTGGCTGTGACAGCAGGGTGGCAGCAGTGCGAGGACGGGAGCCAAACGTCCGCGGGGTACAAATCCCGATTCGCAGGCCCAAATAAGCAGTGGCACAGGGGCTCAGCAAGGCAGCGGCGGTAGTAGTCGCTCAGTGCAGAGTGTTGGCTGTAAAGTTACCACCTCAACGGTGTGGCAGTTTTTTGTAAAGACACCAGAGGAGCCGAACGTGGGTATATGTCATATCTGCGGGAAGAAAGTGAAGCATGGTCAGGGAGCTAACCTTGGCACCACGGCCCTGCGCATGACATGCAGCATCACCATCCAATGGCCTGGGAGAAACGGGTGTCAGATGCGGTCCATCCTGCAGGCGCAGCAAAAGCAGCAGCACCTAGTGGCACACATGCTGTTTCAGCAAGTCAAGGCTCCAGCACCTCTGCCGAAGGTAGCTGTTTGTCTTTGACATCATCTCCCGGTCCAGATGCTCCTGCTCCTCGCTACGCATGGCGCCAGCAGTCGTTGAGCGAGGCGATTACAAAAAGACAACTCTAGGCGTTCAGCCATCCTAAGGTGCAGAAGCTGACCGTGCTCTTGTTGAAGTTGTTGGTACTGCGGTCTCTTCCTTTCCAAGTCATGGACTCGGCACCCTTCAGAGAACTAATGGCTTGTGTCGAACTGAGGTGGGGAGTTCCAAGCCGCAATTTTTTTCCCAAAAAGGCTGAGCCAGCCCTCCACCAATATGTACAACAGAAGGTGGGCCAGCCCTTGAGCTTATCAGTCTCTTCCAAGGTGCACGGCAGCGCAAACGTGTTTAGCTGTAATTATGGTCAAGGCCAGTATATGTCCTTTACCGCCCACTGGGTGAATGTGCTTCCCGCCCAGCCACACCAACAACTTCCACAAGAGACGGCGCTTTCTCCTCCACGTTGTCAAACTGCTGCTCCTGCCCCAGTGTCCGCCTATGTCTTCTCCACCACCACCTCAGCCTCCACAAGTGCTGCTTCATCATACCACATGTGCAGGGCACAGCGGTGTCACGGAGTTCTATACCTGGTTTGCCTGGGCAAACTGACTGCATCATGGAAGAAGAAATCAATGTGTGGCTTTCTCCGTGACAACTAAAAATCGGAACCATGGTGACAGACAATGGGAGGAACATGGTGTCCGCGCTAAACAGAGGAGGGATGGTCCATGCGTCCTGCATGGCGCATGTGTTCAATCTGGTAGTCAACAAGTTCCTGAAGACTTACACCCATCTGCAAGACATTCTAAAAATGGCCAGGACACTATGCATGCACCTCAGCCATTTTTATAAAGCCAAGCACACCCTCCTCGAGTTGCAGCGCCAGAACGGCCTACCCCAACATAGTCTGATATGCGATGTTTCAACCCATTGGAATTCCAGCCTCCATATGTTAGACCGCCTGTATGAACAGAGAAAAGCCATTAATGATTTCCTGATGATGCAAGCGGACCGTAGTACTCCCCTGTGTAACTTTGTGGTCAGCCACTGGCAGCTCATGCGTGACACCTCCCTTTTGCTTAGGCCTTTTGAAGCGGCCACGTTATTTGTCAGTCGCCAGGACTGCGGGATGAATAACGTCATTCCACTGCTTCATGTCCTGGAACTCATGCTGCAAAATCTGTCTGGTCAGGGCACTGGAGAAGTGGAGACTACATCCATGGCCACATGAGTCCGGTGGGGGCTGAACTGGAGGAGGAGGGGGACATTGGAGCACAAGCAGAGTCTGCTGCAATTTGTGGTTTTTCTACTCAGGTGACAGGAGAGGAGGAGCAGGAGCATCCGGAGGATGTAGAAGATGAGGCAGATGACCCAGAAGCACCGTGGCAGTATACTATGGATATGGAAACCGGGAGTCCCACAGAGTCACTTGCGCAGATGGCCCGCAGCATGCTGCTTTGCCTAACTAGTGACAGCTGAATAGTCAACATCCAGCATAGGAATGGCTTTTGGCTCTCCACCCTCTTGGACCCTCGCTACCGGTCCAAAATGGGTGACTTTTTTCCTGCTGCTGAGAGGAAGAAACAAATGGCATACTATAGAGGAATACTGAGCACACAGTTGGCCGCTGCCTATGTGCGCCATTGTCCATCCTCTGTCAGGTCTGACCGGGGGATTCCTGGCAGTCATTGTTCACATACTACTACCACGGCTGCTGTGGGGAGCTGGGGGGGTAGGAGCAGTAGCAGTTCCATCAACAGTTGCTTAAATGTGGATTCCTTAATGAGCAATTTCCTTCACCCGCCTAGTGAGGAGGTTAGTTGCACCAGCAGCAGCAGGACATAAAGCAGGCCTACTTGGACAGCACTTTACCACCTGAGGTAACCTGAGGCACCATCAGTGCAGTGGGGGCCATCGTTACCCCCAGGAGAACCCGCATGTCCACCCGTATTGTGGAGAGACTGACCTTTGTCAAGATGAATCAGGCTTGGATTGGCCAGGATTTCAACTCACCAATGCCTTATGCATCAGATTAGATCAGCCATGACGCCTCCTCCAAATGTTGAGAAATGAGTTGGGGTTCTAACTACCTGCCTCAGCTTCTATTCTGATGCTGCCACCCACCTGATGCCACACATCTGCTGCTAATTGCACCATTTGCCTCCTACCATCTTTACCAGGGACTGGAATTGTCCGCCACCTCCACACTATATCATGGTGCCACTCTGCAGGCTTCTGCTGCTTCTGATGCCGCCTTCACACTATATCTTTGTGCCACTCTGCAGGCTTCTGCTGCTGCTGCTTCTGATGCCGCCTTCAAACTATATCATTGTGCCACTCTGCGGGCTGCTGCTGCTTCTGATGCCACGTTCACACTATATGATTGTGCCACTCTGTGAGCTCCTGCTGCTGCTTCTTATGCCACCAACACACTATATCATTGTGCCACTCTGCGGGCTCCTGCTGCTTCTTTTTGTTTTTGTTTTTTTTTCCAGTTTTCAAAAAACTTGCTTACATAGGAGTGAGATGTCCAATTTGTGTATGAAATGTAGGTTCGGAAGGATTCTATTCAGGTAGTTTAGTAGGGTATCTGGTTGATCTGCTAGCTCCAGCAGTTCTTTTGTTGTGAGGTGTTTTAGGTTTTCCCAAGCCCCTGATATTTCCTTGTTACTCTTCATGCTGATATACGGTATTAAGTTGGCCGGCATAGCTGGCGATAGGGTGTTTGGTTTTGGAGCAAACTGTTTGGCTACTGTTAGAGTACCCTTGGATATTTCACTTAGAAACTTGGGGTTTATGCTAGAAGTGGGATCCCAAGCCCATGCCAGAGTCGTTGGTGGAAGAAGGGAAAGTTCTAAATCTGTCCCTAAAATGTTAGCTGGGCTCCTGCTGCTGCTGCTTCTGATGCCGCCTTCACACTATATCATTGTGCCCCTCTGCGGGCTCCTGCTGCTTCTGATGCCACCAACACACTATATCATTGTGCCACTCTGTGGGCTCCTACTGCTGCTGCTACTGATGCCACCTTCACACTATATCATTGTGCCACTCTGCGGGCTCCTGCTGCTGCTGCTTTTTATGCCACCAACACACTATATCATTGTGCCACTCTGCAGGCTCCTGTTGCTTCTGATTCCACCTTCACACTATATGATTGTGCCACTCTGTGGGCTCCTGCTGCTGCTGCTTCTGATGCCGCCTTCACACTATATCATAGAATCACTCCTGCCTAACAGTAAGCTAATAGAACACCCTAACGCTTTCCCTGAGCAGCAGCAGCTCTCTCCCTAGCGGCATCCAGACAGAGAATGATCCGAGCAGCGCGGGCAGCGGCTAGTCTATCCCAGGGTCACCTGATCTGGCCAGCCAACCACTGCTATCTACGTGTAAGGGTACCACGTCATGCTGGGTGGAGTGCAGAGTCTCCTGGCTTGTGATTGGCTCTGTTTCTGGCCGCCAAAAAGCAAAACGGCGGGAGCTGCCATTTTCTCGAGCGGGCGAAATACTCGTCCGAGCAACGAGCAGTTACGAGTACGCTAATGCTCGATCGAGCATCAAGCTCGGACGAGTATGTTCCCTCATCTCTATTAATGTTCTATTATCATGGCTTGATCCTTAAGGAATCTTCTAATAATAAGAAAAATGGTCTGTCTATCACAGCACATAATCCATGCAGTACCCGGGGTAGTATGCCATCTGGGCCTTGTGATTTGTCTATTTTAGTCATGTTGAGGCGGCTCCGCATCTCTTCCTGGGTTAAACTGTTGAGATTCAAAAGAGAATTTACATTATTTTTCATAATGTCTTCCACATGGAGATTTTACTTGGTAAAGACAGTTGAAACGGTAACATTCAATAGATTGTCCCTTTCCTCATCTCCCTTCACCATGACCCTGGGTAATTCTTCAGAGGGCCCACATTCTCCATTTTTAGTTAATTCAATTAAAATACCATATATACCCGAGTATAAACTGATTCTTTTCAGCACACTTTTTCTGCTGAAAAATACCTTCTCTGGTTATACACAAGCGTATGTATTTTTTAAAAATCCTAGTACGTACTCTCTGGGGCTCCCCACGGGTCCTCTTCTCCTTACTCCTCCTGGCTTTTTTCTCTTGGCATCTTCCGTGCAGTGCGGGCACAGGCATGGCTGTGCGCTGTGCCCGCATACTTACTATGACGCTCGGTGTCGGTCCTGCGTGATGTCATCAACCACACATCGTCAGGGCAGAGACTGCTTTTTTCACTCTAGGCTTACAAGCGCGTCAATAAGTTTTCACAGTTTTCTGTGTTAAAGTAAGGGCCTCGGCTTATACTCAGGTCAACTTATACTTGAGTATATATAATACTAGAAAAATAATTTTGGATTATATTTACTTTTCCATGGCAATATTTCTTTCAGTCTGTAGTTTTGCTGCCTCTATCTGTTTTTATAGAATTTATTTTTCCTGAAAGCGCATTGTCTGACCGGAATGCACTCTGCCGTGATTCACAAAGATCGTGTGCCCAACATCCTGCATCTGTCGCTTCCCCGCTCAGGTCGGCCGGAGTTCACCCTCTTCTTCCTGGTGTATGTAAGTGCATTGTCTTGCGACACAAATTGAATGTTAAATCCCGCGGCCAGACCGAATTAGTCAAGTCGTCATACAAACCCCCCCCCCCCCCTCCCCCCGGTTTCTGTTGCATGAAAGCCAGCTCAGCTGGGCCGCAATCCGATCGCGTGTGACACAATTCCCAGTTAAATACCTGTCACAGCAGCACAAATCGCTAAAATTTCAAAAATCTGACGAAAGTTCGATCCGCGGACATAAAGTAAGCCCCAGTGTGTTTGTTGCCCCTCTACTAACCATCTTAATTTATGAAGAGCAAGTGCTTCAGGAAGTTGAAGATAGCTGGCCAGAAAATTCAGCAGCCAAAAGTCTGGGAAAAGTATCATGGTGTTCTACACCTTGGATGAAGAACTGGGTATATTTATTGCTTTACATTTATGTGCAGCAACTGTTGTTATATACATTTGAGAACAGTATATTCATTTCTTCTATACATTTTAGCATGTGGGAGTGTTATCTGTAGTGTACAGTGTAAATCGTATGTGCAGTATTTATTGTGTGTGCAGTATTTATATCTATGTGTATCTGCATATAGAATATACAAGTATATGATTG
Source organism: Engystomops pustulosus (assembly GCA_019512145.1). Taxonomy (NCBI): domain Eukaryota; kingdom Metazoa; phylum Chordata; class Amphibia; order Anura; family Leptodactylidae; genus Engystomops; species Engystomops pustulosus. The sequence continues at coordinate 228,306,707 of CM033641.1, read as the reverse complement.
ATAAATTTGTAGAGTATATGGTTCATGTTTATATATGTGTGAAATGCATATATAGTGCATTTGTGTACATTTCTGTCTACTATCTATATATTTCATATTTTTATCCTGGAGCATTATGTGCAATATAGGGATAATGGTGGGGGTTCAGGTACATATTTTAACTCCTTACCGCATTTGGATGTTACTGAATGTCCTGTAGCGGAAGGGGGAGTATGGAAAGGGCTGGCGTATCACCGCCATGTTGGCTTAGTTGTCTGATTTACACATTCTAATAGATGATGTGATCCCCAGGTGTTAATACTTTGTGTCATTCACAAATATTGAAATATTGCTCTGAAAAACCTCTATAATTAATTAAAAAATATAAAAAGAAGTGGGCCCAAAACTGATCCCTTGGACAAACCATTGATAACTACAACCTGAGCGGGGAAGCAACACATGCAGGATCTCGGGCGCACAATCTTGTTGAATCGCGGCAGACTTCATCCTCGTCGGACAACACACCTTGGGGATTGCACAGGGACTGGGTAAGTAAATGTGCCAAAATGTCTTTCTCGTGAGACATTGTAGTTTATGTTAGTAGTGTCATTTCAGTGATCCTTTCCTTTTTTGGGGGGTAAAAATTCAAGTCAAAAATTTGGAAATTTCTAATTTTTCCAAAGTTTCAAATGTTATACTTTTTAGACAAAAAGTCACACCACAAATTTATTTTTGTAGAAACCTTTTGCCATTGGTCTTCTTTTTATTTCCATTATTTGTTTTATGTTTTCATTTTTTTACTGATGTGAGAAGGTTTAAAGTTTTAGTAGCAACTTCTCAGATTTTCTTGAGATTTGAAAAATGCTCCATTTTTGGTGATCAATTTAGTTTGGAAGTGGCCTATAAATGCTTTTGTACTATATACCCCTACAAGTAATACCATTTATGAACTTAACATCTCAACCTTTTCAAATTAGCATTTAAGTAATCTGTTAACAAAAATGGAAGGAAACAAAAATGGATTTGAAATTTTGAAATTTTAAATTTTGATTACGATTTTTCTCATTTAGCCCTAAAATGGACACGTTCAGAAGGAATTTGAGGTAAATATACATCCTAAAATTTATTCCCTGCTTCTTCTGAGTACAGCAATACCAGACATGTGGATGTCAACTGCTCTTTAGTTGCACAGCGAGGTCCAGAACAGAGTTCATACTATTGCATTTTTGAAAGGCCAATTTGGTTGCAAAAGTTTTGTGGTGCCACAGTGTAATTGAAGAGCCCAACACAGACATTTTATGACGTAGACAACAAAACAAGTAAAGTAACCCTTGATGGGGTAAGACTGGAATGTGTGGGGATGACAAAATTTGGTCACCTTTTAAAGCATTGTTCTGTCCCCAATCTACCAATGTTGAGGTTTCTTTGGTATTAACGGCAACAGCAAAGGATTCTGAGATTCTAGGATGTTTGGTAAGGCTCTGGATAGGACAGACCAATGTCTCTTGAGAATATGTAAGATTTTATTAGCTACAAGATGGTAAGTAATTACGAAAGGCATTCTAGAGTCAGGACATTGGACCTATTGTTCTAGGTTTTGTACTGACCAGTGTTCATGTCATGACAAAACTGTTGTCAGGCTCCAGGAGTAGTGGACCTACTGGATCACAGCGGATAATGACATAAGCCGACACCTCGGGACTGGAATCTAAATGGTACCCGGTTTTCACCAGAGTCTGCCGCAAAGCGAGTTGGACTTGTTGCGGTGTGGTACCACCAGGTCGTTCCACAGGTGTGTGGTGACAGCCAAGGTGAGGTACAGTGACGTTGAGCAGAATCATAGTCGGGGACAGGCAGGAGGTCAGGACGGCAGCACTGGATCAGAGTTGGGGACGTAGCAATAGGTCAAAGCAGGCAGCAGAGGAGGGTAGTCAGGAACGGAACCGGGGTCACAACGGGAAATCACAATAACAGGGCATGAGACAAAGCTTTCTATAAGGCACGAGGCATTTATATCCAGCAGGGTGTGCAGGGAGAGGCTTGTTTAAATAGCATTCTGGTAAATGGGCAGCACCCATCCACGTCAAGTTGGCCCAATAAGTCTTCTGAAGCTGGTGCACGCGCCCTAAAAGCTGGGGAAGCGTGCATGGCTCACGGACCGGAGAAAGGAGCGGGGACAGGTAAGAGGTGCTCCGAAATATGGGTCACGGAAGCACCTGTGACAACTATTCAATATCCCTAGTGATCATTTTTGTGTAAGTCTCAATGGCAGGGGTGGTCTTGGGTAGCATAAATGTGTTTTTATTCTTCAGACCAAAATCCTTAATATTAATTGCTTGTTCTGGATGATCAGCAGGTAGTCCAGGGCTATTTTCAGACTGTTGAAAATATCCTTTAAGTCTAATGTTACGAAAAAACAATTGCAGGTCCATGTCCAGCTGGAAATAGGGCAGAAAGACCTTTCTGTAATAAGTCTAATTGAGCTAGGTTTAAGGAGAAGGAGGATATGCTGATAGCTGATGTATGTATTAATGACAAACGTTCCTACCATTGATCATTTTTCTCTCGTCGCCTGCTGTTGTTGCTGTTGAAATGTAGGAATTTCCAGACCCAAATCTGAAAAAGATGCATCTTTTGATTATGATCTATTTTGATAAGAGTCATGTCTTGATGGGTAGACTAAGTTTAATCCATTTATTATCCTGGCCTTTTCCTTAATTAACCCCCTGGAGTTTGCCGACAATGCATTAGGTATTGCTATCATGCACACACCATCCTCCGCAGCGTCCCATCCCCATAGTACCTGCCGACAAGTTCTGCCGGTGTGAAGCAGGCCTGGCGCAGGCCTGTCTGCATGTGCATCACCCTGCGGCCTACTCCTAACCTTTACTCTCTAGGGACTACAAGAAGTTTCCTTATGCATACAACATTTTCACTGAGATACTTCTTTTGCTATGTTTTTTTTACCACTATTTCATGTTTTGTGTAACTTGGAAATGATAATGTAATTTCTATGCATTAATATACAATCTCTGTGCTTTCTAGTTTCTTTATGCTGGTTATAGTCTTTTTTATTTAAATTGTCATGTATTGCGACTAAAATGACTTTTTTTTTTTTTTTAACTTTTTATTAAACATTAGAGAAGCATACAGAAACAAAATAGAGACCCATCACGGGCTCTTAGATGGACAATTGTTTACAATACAAGAGAATGGTGCTTAGAGCTTTCTTCACATGTTAATCAATCTATATACTAGATGCAACACATAAGGAATAAACACATCCCCTTGAGGTGAAAGTAATGCGTCAAGAACTCAAGAATACTTAGATTCTTATTATCCCGCTTAAAAGGTGTTGTGTTCCTGGTTGGTCCAGTGAAATCTTTTAGGCTTCTCTTAAAAGAAAAAAGAAAAGGCAAAACAGAATTGTATCCAACCAAAGTCCACGGCTGTATACAAGGAAAAAGTAACCAGTAATCATTAAAATAAACTGGATCAACATAACTGTGCCCATGCTTCCCAAGCTCTTGTGACAAATACTCTAGAAAATATTTGGATGAAGTCCAGCTGTCCCATTGTTTAACAAAGGAGGACAGGCTATTGTGTTGTATTGAAAGAGCTTTCTCGTATGCACAATTTGTATTGATCTGTGTAATAACCTCTGAAATAGAGGGGCAAGATGACTCCTTCCAATGTCTAGTTACTGTTAATTTCGTAGCCATTAATATATGTGCCACTATTGTTCTGTGTTTACTTGGAAGAGTATGCAGCTCCATGAGTAGGAGGGCTTTTTCTGGAGAGTCTAGGTTCACCGTAACTCCTAAGTTAGAAATAATTGACATAGCCCCCTTCCAAAGTGGGAGTATATGGGGGCAGGTCCATAGAGTGTGGAGAAGTGTCCCTTTTTGCCCACACAATCTCCAGCAGCCTTGGGGGGAGGAGGGGTATATTTTATGCAGTCGTGATGGGGTGATATACCACCTCATCTGGGTTTTTACAATTGCCTCCAAATGTGAGACACATCAAAATGAGTTGTGTGTTATTTCTAATGACTTTTGCCACTGTAGTGTTATGCCCATTTCCTTTTCCCATCTTAGCATATAAGGCAGTTTAACACAGCTCTGCCTACTACTAATGGCGTTGTAGAAGAGCGTTATCCCCTTTTTTTTATTTTGAGGGCTAGTAAAATACCTTAACGCTGTTTTGTCAATTTCCATTTTGGTGGGGTCATTGTGGAGCAAGAAGTTTCGTACTTTTAAATATGTGAAGATCTCTCTAGTCGGTATGTTGTATTTCTCTGTTAGTATCTTGAAGGGCAATATTTTACCCTTTACCACTAGGTCGTCTAGTGAAGTAAGTCCGCCTGCTTGCCACCTCTGTAGATTTAGGTTTGGTATTTTATATTCAAGATAGTTCAGTGGGACTAAGCGTAGCGGGAAGGCAGTTGCATTGGAGCTAGATTCCAACAGCGTGCGCCAGGCTTTATCTGTAGTTTGTACTGTGGCTAGTGTGACCGTAGCAGGAGGCTCAGACCATAAATAATCGAGCATTCTAAATTGTGTTTTTGTAACTCGCCTCTCTAAATCTTTCCACTTCAGAGATACACTATCCTGCCACCAATGGTACGATTTGGTCCAGAATCGCAGCCAAGTAGTAATCTTTAATGTCAGGCACACTAAGTCCTCCTGAGTTTTTATGTTTTGTAAGGATTTTGTGTGCTACTATGGGTCTCCCACTCTGCCAAATGAAATTATTAAGTTGGGCTCTGGCTGTAGTAAAGAAGGATTCTGGTACTGGGATAACTAAGGTCCTGAAAAGATATAAAAATTTAGGGAGCACCATCATTTTATACGTTGCTATGCGTCCACACCATGAAAGCACGTGTTTGGAATATCCTAAAAGTTCTTTTGTGATTTTTGCCATTAGTGGGGTGAAGTTGGCTCTAAAAAGGTTTGTTGACGGGTATGCCAACTCTATGCCCAAGTAGGTAATTTGGTTAGTTTGCCAGTCCAGCTGGAATTGCGTTTTAAGTCTATTAACTACCAAGGGGGAGATGTTTACAGGCAGGATCTGAGACTTGGAGTTGTTCCAAATATGTGGGGTAGAGATTTATCAGGGGACGTCGACATTAATATGATGTCGTCCGCAAATAGGGCAATTTTATGCTCCTGCTCTCCTATCTTGACACCTGTAATGTCTGGGTTAGTCCTTATAGCTTCCGCCAGGGGTTCTATGGAGAGTACAAAAATGATCAGGGATAAAGGGCATCCCTGACGGGTCCCATTCGACAGGGTGAACTTATCAGACAGGGTTCCATTGACAAACACCTTAGCCATTGGTGTTGAGTATAGGGCTTTTATGGCCATTAGTATGTGCCCTTCAATGCCAAATTTGCTTAATGTGGAAAATATGTAGTCCCAGTTCACCCTGTCGAATGCCTTTTCCGCGTCTATTGTAAGAAAGGTGGCAGGGATTTTGTTTAATTCGCAAAGTTGGAGAAGGTTGATCAGTCTGCGGGTGTTATCTGACGCCTGACGTCCAGGTGTAAAGCCTGCTTGGTCTGGAGCTATTAAGGATGGAAGAATTATTTTAAGCATGTAAGCAAGTATTTTAGCGTAGAGCTTAACGTCTTCGTTTAAAAGTGAGATGGGGCGATAGTTTGTCGTGTTGTCCGATGATTTACCCGGTTTAGGGATAGTAATAATTAGAGCTTCCAGCATTCTTTCTGGGAATGCTCCTTTTAAAGCCGCTTCTTCAAAGACTCTGTGTAAGTAAGGGACTAAGGCCGGGGAGAATTTTTTATAGAAGGCTCCTGGGAGCCCATCAGGGCCTGGTGATTTATTATTCTGTAGACCTTTGATTGTTCCGGTTATTTCCTCCTCCTTAATGGGTCTGTTAAGTAATGCAATCTGGTCAGGGGTGAGTTTTGGGAGGGCAATTTTGTCTAGAAAGTTCTGAATGTCTTGTTATTCTGGTATAACTGCGGTGGGGTCTTCTCGGAGGTTATAAAGTTTTATTTCACGATACTGGTGAGTGCTGCTTCTTCTTCCTTTATACATATAAATAACAGTCCTTCTACTTTCAAAATTTGGGAGGTCTATCCGATGTTAGATAAACAATAGGGGAAAATGTATTGCTTTTTGGTATGATGTTCATCTATAGTTATAGAAGTTGACAAGATATGAGTCAGAACCAGGAGGACAAATGCAGCAAGAAAAAAATCAATAAATCTGGCAAATGGATAGTCAGCAAAAGGAAAAACAGTAAAATGGTCAAATATACCACTATACAGAAGTAAAACATGATGCCAGTTAGCTCAGAAAAATTCGATAGCAAGCAAGGAAGAATTACCCAGCAAACCTTTTGGGGCACATTTACTAAGGGTCCGCAGATGCCAATCCATCAGGGTTTTCCTGAATATTTCAGATTTGTGCCAATTTGCCTGAGTTTTTGGCGCACGCCATCAGATTGTGGCGCAATCGCGGCGGATTTCATGTGACAGAAATTGGGGGTGTGGCCATCAGACAACCCGATGGATTCGGAAAAAAAGCGGAATTTAAAAACGTAGTGTGTTGCAAAATCAAGTACTCACATGCACCGTGAAGAAGATGGTGAACTCCGGCGGACCTCGGCACAGAAACGCACAAGCTTACTGAATCACTGGAAGACCCGAATCCTCGCCGGATCGTGACAGGACCGGGTAAGTAAATGAGCCCCTTTAAGTCCGGTCCTAAACATGATTAGTTCTGTTCTATAACATCCATGAAGGGCAGAAATGTGAGTGAAGAGAGAATCTATCCATCACAATGGATTAACTGTTTTCAAAACGAAGCAAACTATGCAGGAGAAAGACTTGGGGGTTGGAAATCTATTAATGCTTCTAGGAAAGGAGAAGTTCAGTATTCAGAGAGTTAAGGATAGATGAAAACAGAATACAGAATATCAGCGCATCCTCACCTGTACATTACAGACAAAAGATGGTGCTGAAGTATAAACAGGCACAGGCAAATTAAACTCAGATTAAAATTCACAATTTGTTCTATAGCTCGAGACACCTCTCTGTTTTTTGTCTCCTACAGGGATTTATCTTTACATTTACAGTGTTCCTTGATGAGAAATTTTCTGTCACACGCAATAAGGCTCAATGGACATGAACGAATGCCCGCCATACCGTAGCGTGGGAGAGGAGGTGAGTGCCGCTCACCCCAGCTCCTCTCCCTAGAAAATGCTAGCCATATGGCCATAGATGCGGCCAAAGATAGAGCAGGCTCTATCTTTTTGCTGCTAGGTAGCGTGCCCATGCGCCATAGCTGTACAAGCCTGCGACCGTACATAGTTCACCTGACGGTTGTGTGCATAAGCCCTAATTATGACAGGTTTGTTAAACCCTCGGGCTGCTTAAGCCCGGGGGTTGCAGGACTGGCCGTGCTCTATTGCTGGAGCACGGCCCGCCCCTCGATCCCTCCCACCCGGCAGCGGGGGTGCAGGTCTGGGATATTTATTCCCTGGCGCAGAGCATCCCGTCCTCTTTCTGGTCGGCTCTGCGCTAGGAAAGATCCCGCCCGCCCTCCCCCTTTTTTTTTGTTTTTTGTTAATGTTATTGGTTTGTAAGTGTTTGTTAATATGTTTTGTGTTCTTTCATTGTTTGTTATGTATTGGAAGTCACAGCTTGGCCTATGGCGGAATCCTTGACCCTCTCGGGAATGAGATCAATCACCTGACGAATCAACGAGGACATTCCCCCGCGGAGGCGGGGCCTGGCATGCGAGGTGGTAAGAGGAGGGTCTCGGGTTCCCCATTTGGACCAACAGTTAATTTGTTTAAAGATTAAATCTGTGGCCGGCCCCCCATTTTTTATCCCAATGTACGAGTCTGTGTTTGTTGTCCGCTTCCGGGGGGGGGGGGGGTTAGTTGGAGTTTCAGTGACATTAGTACGGCCAGTCTTGTTTGTACATGGCTGACTATGATTTTCTAATTTCTTTTAGCTAAGATTACATAATCATGATCCTATGCTATCACAAATACTTCAATTTTGACTCGCTATTGGCAATCTTCAATACAGATTTACACAGATATTATCAAGCCTATTTGTAAGTGAGGCTTGCATTTTTGCTTTTTAATTTACATAAATCTAAATGTCCAAAAGTTTAGTTAGCATATTAAACATGTAATCTAATGTTGTAAATGTAGTGCATGTCATATATAAAGAATATTATTAATTGTGTAAAATAACAATTCAAATTATAAAATAAGTTATCGAACATTGGAAGAACTACTAGTCCATGGCCAATGTCAAAAATCGCAGAAAGTGATAACATTTCCGTTACTTTAGTAGAGGTAAATTGCAATTTATACTGATGTTTTGAAAAATATATTAGTTTAAAAAAAAAGCTAATATTAAATAATACTGTGAATAATCATGTGATAATTAATGGTTAAAATAGACTTGAACTGTTAAAATATTTTTATTTAAATATGTTACTGCTAGTTTTAGCAATAACATTATTTACTTTAATAGTGGCATCTGGGATTATACATTTATGAATAGTCTCCTGAGTCATAATATTGTAAGCAAATAATGTGTGACCATTCCTATATATACTAGTATGAAACTTGAACTATCAGCCTTTTCAGTGGATTCAGAATGATTCATGATGGTGAGTAGTTTAAATTAAATGTTTTGGAAGGCTTCAAAGACAGTAAAACTCTTTAATGGAGCTAATACAGTTTTTCTTTTTATCTCATTGATTGTGATATTCATAGCATTAGATATTGTAATTTATGTGTTTTGTTGGTCAACATACATCTGTCATGGTGGAGCATGGGGTGCTAGCTCCCTAAATTAACCCACAATCCCTGTCACCTACCTTACAAGCCTTGCAAACCCTAATGTTCAGGGACTTCAGGTCAGCATTCCTTACTATGTCTTAGGGCAGTGATGGCGAACCTTTTAGTGACTGAGTGCCCAAACTACAACAAAGACCCGCTTATTTATCGCAAAGTGCCAACACAGAAATGTAATTTGTGATTTATACTCACTTCTCTGTCACAGTTTTCATTGATACCAGCACCTGAGGACACCAATAAAGCAGAAAATAGTCCCAGGTAGAGCTGTCACTTTATAATAGCTCTGTGCACAGCAAGTCCTGGGCTGTCTGGGACTGCAGGAAGATACCTGGAGTCATCTCTGGTGATGGCCTGGGTGCCCACAGAAAGGGCACTGGTGCCAGAGGTGGCACTCAGAGCCCTTTCTGTGGGCACACGAGCACGGCGCATTTGCTCCACCGATGCGGAATTTCGTGCACAATCATTTAATATCGAAAACAAACTTAGAAAGAGAGGGTACTCCCCATCCTTGTTAGAAAATGCTAGGGAAAAAGCTGGAAAAATAAATAGGAAAAATTTACTGGAGAGAAAGAATAATACTATTTCTGAGTCGGTTGCTACGTATATACCTACCTTTAGTACTCCGTACAGCACACAATTCAACAGTATCAAAAACATTATTCGGAAATATGTTCCGGTATTGAATCAAGATAATGTCTTGTGTGAGATCATGAGGAATGGCCACAGAAGTGTCGCCAAGCGTGGTAAAACGCTTGGCAACATTTTGTCGCCTAGTGTCCCCAATATGAATGTTAAACCCCATAGTTGGCTGTCGATGACAGGTTTTTTTAAATGTGGAGGTAATAGATGTAATGTTTGTGTTTTTGCAGCCAACAAAACAGTAGAATTCACAACTGACACAGGTGCCAGTAGAAAGATAAAAACCTTCATCAACTGCAACACACAATACGTGGTGTACATCATTCGTTGCACATGTTGTTCCATTATTTATGTTGGATGCACAATACAGAAGTTAAAAACAAGGATAGCTCAACATTTAACTAGCATAAAGAATGGAGACGTCAATGCCTCAGGAGCTGTCAAACACTTTATAGAGACACACCATAAGAACCTTTGTGGTTTCTCCTTCTTTGGCATTGAACATGTTAATCGACCCTTAAGGGGAGGCAATTGGAGAAAACTCCTCCTTAGGAGGGAGGCTTTTTGGATCCTCGCACTAAATTCCAGGTATCCTCATGGCATGAATTTTAAGAATGACCTGTCATATATTTACTAACAACTCTTATGAGGACAAGTGTATGTATCTTTGATATATATTCTATACATTTATGTCTACATTTTTTGTAAACTTTATACAAGTTAACTTTTGTAAACTTTATACAAGTTAACTGTTGTGTCGACGCCTATGTTGCCGGATGACCTGTCATATATTTACTAAAACATTTAAATAGCATAAAAGAATGGAGACGTCAATGCCTCGGAGCTGCAAAACACTTTAGAGAGACACACAATAAGAACCTTTGTGGTTT